>VZZY01002717.1:0-35650 GCA_013400335.1 Eurystomus gularis
GCACCAAATTAACCTTGTCCTGGACGAACCAAGACAATCTATTAGTAGCCTTGTCAACATAACATATACTCAGACTTTGTAATTTTTTCTTCTACTTCAGCAAGAAACCAGCTTTTAAAATCTATTGCTATTTTCTAGAGGAGACTACAGATTTATAAAACACTCTGAAACACTCAGATGAAAAAACATCTGACCTTATAACCTGAACAACAGACCTTATAAAGGCCTGAATCTGGCAGCCTTGTATCATTCACTTAGCAGGGTTGTGTCTTTTGTGATCATGAAGTGATGAAATCTCTTTGTAACCTCCATTTTTCCGGAAGGCCTAGAGCTAGATGCCACAACCCACAAAGTGGTCAGGCTTAATAGGGGAGATGCTCTGGTGGAGCATATCTCTTGGACAGCCCCTGTCTAGATGTGCTCCAACTGGCAGCAGTTTCAAACTACTTCCTGCAGTGAGACCTTGAGAAATATTGCTGTGGTACTTCTGCTTAGGATTTCCCTGTTAGTGCAACAGGGACCAGTCTATGTCCTTTGTGCAAGCTCTCTCTGAACCCAGACTGGCTGAACAAGGTGAACAAGTCCTCTATTTTACTTTTCATTCCCTTATCAAATAGTAATATTAAGTGTTGACCTGCACATCACACATTTGTCAGCTAGATCTTCAGAGAGAGAACCTGCTAGTTTTATTACATTTCTATTCAGTAGGCAATACTGTCCTCTTACTTCAGTGAGACTGCTTGTGGATGAAAGACAAGGTCTATAGCTGCATTTAGGCATCTAACTCCTCTTAATAGTGCTATCAAACTGCCCTTCAAGACCTGGTCCCTGGCAATACTGCACAAGGGTACTAATCAAGGATTCCTTTCTGCCATAGCTACTCCTGTTTTAGTCCTGCCTTTCTAATTTTTTCATGCCCTAAGTTTCTATTTGATGTGGACCAGGCTTGTTGAGCATGTGCAATCACAGTAAGCTATGTGGGCTAGATCTATTATTATATATCTCTACAGATCTAGCAAATGATAAAAATACTGCAATTAAAGGGTTGGCATCTACAGATGTTATCAATCATGCGGTGACTTATAATTGCAGTGATTGTTAACACGATCTTTCCTCTGCACCAAAATGACTGTACTATGTCTCTGAAGATATGACACTTCCAATAATAATCAGTTTATAGAGGCTTTTAGCTATTTTTCACTTGGTTTTCCTGCATTGAAGTTGCAACAAGAAGTCTGAGGGCAAACAAGAGAAACTTCAGGGCCTTGGGATGACTGTTTAAGGGACCTGAAGCACAAGTAGTGTTCTTCTCTATCCTTCCAGTTGCAGGAATAAGGGTACAGAGGAAGGTTACGGAGCAGATAATCTTGAGTGCCACTGTGCCACACATACAGGACAAACAAGTGATCGGGCCCAGGCAGCATGACTTTATGAAAGGCAAGTCCTGCTTGACTAACCTGATCTTGTTCTATGACAAGGTGACCCACTTAGTGCACGAGGGAAAGTCTGTGAATATTGTCTGCCTAGAGATTAAGTAAAGCCTTTGGTGCCATTTCCCACTTTCTTGAAGAAACTAGCTGATCATGGCTTGGACAGACATATGCTTTGCTGGATAAAAAACTAGCTGGATGGCTGGGCCCAAAGTGTGGTGGTGAATGGAGTTAAAACCTGTTGGCGGCTGGTCACAAGTGGTGTTCCGCTGGGCCTGTTCTGTTTAATATCTTTATCAGTGATTTGGACAAGGGGATCAAATGTACCCTCAGTTAGTTTGCAGATGACACCAAGTTAGAAAGGTGTATTGATCGGCTTGAAGGTACGGAGGCTCTACAGAGGAATTTGGACAGGCTGGATTGATGGGCCGAGGCCAACTGTATGAGGTTCAACAAGGCCAAGNAGGCCAACTGTATGAGGTTCAACAAGGCCAAGTGCCAGGTCCTGCACTTGGATCACAATAATCCAATACACGACTGCAGGCCTGGGGAAGAGTGGCTGGAAAACTGCCCAGCAGAAAAGAATCTGGGGGCGTTGGCTGTCAGCCAGCTGAATATGAGCCAGCAGTGTGCCCAGGTGGAGTCACCATCCCTGAAGGTATTTAAAAGATGTGTAGATGTGGCTAAGCGCCACTTAAGGACATGGTTTAGCAGTGGACTTGGCGGTGCTAGGTTAATGGTTGGACTCAATGATCTTAAAGGTCTTTTCCAAGCTAAACAATTCTATAATTCTATAACATTCATTAAAAGCTGTGCTCGTTTCTTGAAAGTATTTTATCTCACTGACAAAAATCAAGTAAAAATATAATAAAAATAAACCAAGAATACATTCATGCAAGACTCTGTAACTGTGTAAACTATACTTCTTTTGAAAGTGTGACTCGAGCAAAGAGAGAAAAGAGATCATGATTCAGTTTGGCATATAAAGAGTACATGTTTATAACTCTGAAAACAGTTGCGTAAGTTAAATGCAACTCAAGATAACAACACACTAAAAATGTACCCAAAATAGCCACTAATCCGTCATTTTGAACATGTGTTTAAGTAGACAAGGTAGATAATGTGATACTTCTAATTGGAACAAGAATATTGTAGATTTTTCAAGCTTGAGGGCCCAGAAGTTCTTCCTCTGGATGTATTATTATAGAAAGATTAAATTAATTATACTTGGTTCAATAAAAGATATCCTATTATCTGTACTGTCTTAAATGGACAGTTGTTGCTCTTGGACCAATACAGCTACAAATATCCTTTGCATAATGACATTCAAATTTTCCATTACTTTAATTAAACCCCACAGTATTTAAAACACCTCTTTGAAAAAACTGTGGTCAAGTATACCTAAAAGGCAATTTCACACAATGATTCTAGGCTGACTCAGAGTCAGTCAATTCCACAGCTAGCACAACACCCCACTAAAATACCAGAGAGATTAAGGTCTGATTTTTCTTTGTCAGAACTGCAGAATGCAACTCAATCTGTTTTCTAAAACTTTGTCCCTCATTTTTCTGTTTAAAATTAAACTCCGTATTTATTAACCAATAAATCTGGAAGAAGGCTGGGATGGGTGCATGGAAGAAGTACAACAAAAGTTTGGGCTTGTTATGAGTGCATCTTCTGCCAAACTACAATTTTGGTTTTGATACAGAAAGTCCTGGAGTTTAGAGTCTGCTGATCTAATTACTAGACTACTTGGTAGACTACCATCTCCTACTGCTATCTTCTTAATGAGCAGGTCATTCTGAGAATAAAGGAGCTTTGATACTCCTCTTCAGCGTCACTGTGAGTTTTGTTTCCTGTCCAGGAGTTTGGGCTCAAAGATGTATTTGAATTCCCACACACTGAAGACTGAACTGATTGACTAATGGGGTTAGCTCACAGATTTTATTCTACAGCCTTAAAAATTCAGTCCAGCAAATTGCAAATCTGTTGCCAGTGGATGAAGCAGGCCATAAGAACTTGGCAAGTACATTGATTTCAGTAATAATCATGCTGGATAATCCATGAGCTAAATAATCGGTAAGAATTATAAGATTGAATTTTATGGCTTTTGTTTGATGATGGCATTGAGAGACAAAGCTTTAGTGCTGCAAGTTATGGGCATATTTTATCTCAGCTTTGCTTGTGGTAGGTTGACTTGTACTACATAGTTCTATCTCCTTGTATAAACAAGTAACAGCTGTGTAGGTTTACATTAAATATTTCAATAAAATCATGGTACGAGGTTGCATTCAATCCTTCAAGAAGACAAACAACTTCCGCTTCAGCTCTGTTAAGGTGTCTGCTCTGGTAAAGAGTTGCCTGAAATCTAGCCACTTGGCAACAAGATAAATTTTCTTTCCAAGTGTGCTCTGGAGAAATGTGCAGTATGGTGCTGAAAATTTTGACAGTACAAACACATCAGGACTCTTTCCTCACCACTCAAACCACAGCGTAATTTACTTATGTAAAAAGGCCAGACACATTATGATAATAGGGTCCTAAAAGGAGCGTAGCCAAATGACACTTGATTTTGATTCAGCTAAGCTAATCAAGAACTTCTTCGATATCTTTCATGTCATAGTGTAAAAAACACCAAAACTTGAATAGAGGAACAAGAAAGAAAAGTTCTTACATAAAACTCTAGTCCAGAGATGCTCAGAACAATGTTTTGATGCCATGTAAGAAGAAAGTAATTTATTCTATAATTTCTTGAAACTGACCATCTAAATCTGGTTTTCAGTCAAAGTAACAGCCAAAGGGAACCCCAGAGGAACTTTTATGTATACACATCTTCATGCAATGTTTGCCCTTTGTTGGGTAGATGGGGTGCTTTTAGTGGCCTTGGGTGGATTTTGATGAAGGATTGGCAGTGAATTCAAATTGCTAACTACTATAACCATGCCGAGGAGGAGGAGGTTGGTGTTTCCCCAAGCTATGAATAGTATTAATTCTTTAGTGTCAAAACAAATAAGATGTTTTTACAGAATCTTTATACTCAAAATCAGAACAGTGGCAGCAACCAAGCCAATACGGAAGATGTGAATGGAAACTTTTAACTGTAACCTTTATTCATTTCAAAATATTCTGACAACAACTATATTCTATAAGGAGCAGGAAAGTTATATCATTGTCTTGTTTTAGCTCCAGAGGGTGGATTAGAGCCTTAACCTTTGGGCTGGGAGAACATTAAGCCTCCTTCCTGGAACTGGAAGTCCATCTCTTGCAAAGTCAACTCAAATTCTCATTCTTAAAGGGTAAATGGGAGAGGTAACATGTCTGCAGGCACAAGGAAATCAGTTAACATTACTGTGCAAGTATCACTGCAACTGTGGCTGAAGAGGGTTTGGAATTATGTTTATTTGTTTTTCCTATGCTTTATTTCCTTTTGTATGTCATTTTGACACATAATACTCTAGGATAAAGAAAAAAGAACAAATTCTACCCTAGGCCACTATCTAGCCTTCTGCCATAAAGGGCTGTAGGGTAACCCTAGCAATTGCCATTTATGTGGACCAAGACACTGCAGGCATTGGGACACGCTGCCAATAAAATTAATGTACATTTACTAACAAAAAAGGTGAATACCACCATTCAGGTGGTTGACTGCAGTGCTTTTTTGGGAGGGGAGTGCCTCTGGGAGGCATGGACCTCTCCCATGCTCCTGAGCCAAGGGACCAAGCCTTTGCTGTGTGTCCCAGGCCTGGCTAGGCCTGCCACCCTATTTTTTGTAGTTGTGATCTCTTCAGCTGTCTGGATAGTCACTACTAATCAAGTTTTCCACCTTAGCCCCATTTTTAGCAGCCAGTAGGAAAGAAGCAAGCATCCAGAAACTAGAGGAATAACAGTACTGCCAGTGTCTTTTACTTCTATAACTGAGAGCAGAGTTTCAGGTTGCACATCGAAACATGATATGGCTACCATCTTTTGTATAGCTAGATAAATAGCATGATCTCTACTCATTTTAGAGGATGAAAAAAAGGAAAGAACAAGCAGACTCACAGTTTTTCTTTCTTCTCAGGGTCTAATGAAATGATCAAATGTGATGAGTCATTCAGTGAGAACCTCATACTAAAGTTCTCTTAACTTCAGTGAAGTTTCCATTAATATGGAAAAGTCTTCAGTCCTTTAGACCATTGTTTTACTGGAGCTGAAAGCACTTAAAAAATGGGTGAAAGAACATAAATTTATGGACAGAATGTAACCTCTGACTAGCTTTAGTATTTGCTTTCCTTTTCCAGTTTTAAGTTCACTGTCCTGCTTTTATCATCCTGTATCTTCACAAAAAAAAAAAAGTGGATAATTTTTTAACTTATTTCTACTCTATTCTTTGCTTCCAGAAGTTTCACTGACAATACATTTGTGTGTTTACTGTCCTTATGGGAAGTAGCTTTTTCTCTCAAGTCCCAGCTTCTTAGCTTCTCAGTTTTTATTGCCTTCACATTCGTCATTAGTGTTGAGAAAAGACAACAACACACTCAAAAAAAGGAATTGCCTCTCCCTCCCTTTTATTAATCCTTTGGGCTTCAGCTGGACTTCATTCCTCAGCTGCTAATGCCACTGAGGTGAATTGCACAAATAAAAAGGCACAGGAATAAGAATTTCAGAACATTAAAAACAAAACACTTTTAAACTTCCTTGAGATTTCATAATCTTTTCTTAGAAACTGACTTCAAACACAGTGTTAATGCTACTGCATAGCTCTATGCTTCCCTATAATGATCAAGCTGTACTGAGTTTGGACTTTTACTGCTAAGAGTGTATTGTTTTGTAATCCAGTATTTTGGTAGTTTGTATTGACCTTGTACATCATGATCAGTAGGAACACCAGTTCATTTCACTTTTGCATATATTTCAAGTCACAGACTCTTACCAGATATATGCTTTTTATTACAAGCCTTTTATTACAAGCTCTCCAAGTGAACCAGCTTTCAAAGGTTTCAAAATGCTCCTCAAAGTCTTATCACACTAAAGTGGAGGACTGTAAAGCAGATAGCTGAAGTGCCCTGTCATTTAAAAAGTATTCTTTTTAAATGCATTTCTGCAAGTTTAATAAAATGCAGATCTACTTATTTCAAGCCATAGCTTCAAGAAGACAAATGGTCAAGAAATATGTGTTATATACTATTAATACATTATGAAGATTAAGTCTAGTTTATTAATTAATTGCACCTATGTGTTCAACAAAAAATGCCATGAAACAATGACATTGAATGTTCAATGATGCTCAAATATAAGTTAGTGGACTGCAGTCAATAGAACAACTTCATGGGAAAGGCAAGTTTCTTAGAGTACAGGGTGCCTTATCTTCCCTTTCCAGCCTGCAGCACAAGAAACACCTCAATAAAACTTCACATAAGCTGTGATACCAAGCACTGTGGAGAGCTGCTAGTTTAACTCACTAGACTACTGAATTAACTAATCATGATATTCCTAGATCCAGTGTCTGAAAGTACCCTCCAGGATTTCCACATGTCATCATCTGGGAGTGCCCAAGATGCTGACCTATCATCCTTCGTTCAGCCTTGTTACTCCCATCGCCTTTATTTGCATTTCTGATGATAACATGAATCTTTAGGTGGACTTTGACCTTTTGACTTCTCTCTTGAGCAAGAGTACAGGATCCAATTCTTCCACTAGTAACATCCAAATGATCCTGCTGATACCAGAAAAGCTTACTCTAGAGTTTATGGGAAGAGACTGCTAAATTTCACCCTTAATCTAATCAGCATTGTAGAACAGTTCAATCAAGAAAAACCACAACATCAAATAGATTTGATAGCCAGTTGCTAGCAGTTACCAACAGCAGGAAAATATGGCTTTATCCTGAAAGGCAAGTGAAACCACCTGACTTAAGATAATGAACAGTTCAGGGGTCCTCATCACCATGACACTGAAAGAAGTGTAAGAGCATTAGCCTGGCATTCTCTATAGAAAGACTGCTAGTGGCAAGCTGTAGCAGATCAATAGCTCAGGTTGGTGTGATCACCTTTTGCTAAGTATGTTTGCAAAGTGCAGTAGAATTTAATATTCAGTGAACATCCAATAGCCACCATTGATTCAGTATATTAGTCCACAGCAGGAGATTTTCCTGTTATTTTGCAAGTACGCATGCTGACAAAACACAAGATAACTAATGTCAGCCATGTGCTATTGCACATTTTAATCTAGGCCATCATTGTACAGCGGATGCAACAGAGACTGAACTTGTGCTGCTCCCTTCATGTAATTCACTATTAACAACAATTATCAATCCACATTATAGTGATCTTACGGAAGGCTCTCTACACATGCCATCAACACGCTGATGCGTGAGCTCAGTTTGCAGCATCACAGTGCCATACTGTGAATCCAGTGATGTCCAGAAGCACAGATGCATGGAACAGCAGCACACAGATGACACAGTGCATCCACCAGTCCAAGCAAGTATCACCACGAGACATATCCTCAGGTTTTGAGCACCAAAATGGATGCTTTTAATGTCCAGAGCTCAAATCAATGAAAGCTGCAGGTTAAGCTACTTCAGTTGAATGAGCTCAACTCCAGCTAGAAATACAACTTTCATTCATTTTGTGTGAAGTTATGATAGCAATAAAAAGGTCAAATATAGATAAAATGTATTCATTGGCATTTTAACTGTGTGTCAGATGTGCAAATAACTGTCTCCAGCAAACAAGAGCCTAGTGCAGCTCCTGCAGACCTAGCTAGAGGGAGGCTCCTTCCTTAACATGTACCATCAGGGAGCTCTTACTGCAGCTCTGCTAAACTTACTCTATAAAGGTAGTAAAGGTATTCTTAACCTAAGTACTACCATGTCTTGCTACAAGAATTTGGCCCATTCTATCAAAAAGTGAGAATTCATTGCCTTTAGCACTCTTTCCAACTGAACTTCATTTTTCAAAGTACCTCCATAGATCTCCCCACGTCAACAATGGAACACAGCCACGGTGTGGTGCCAAGATCTTCTGTTAACACAAAAGAGCCACAGTTAAAAGTTACAGGTGGGCCACAGGCTTGCTCTTCAGTTATAGTCTTGAATGAAACCATAAAATGGGACATAGATTTGAAATCTGGCCAGGATTCTATTTCAATTGTAGGATACCAGGCTATTTAAAACCACTAACCCTAAATGTCAGAAGACACTTGAGGTCATAATTGTCATAAACTTTTGCTGTTTCTCAACAGCTCTGGTTTGTGGCTTGCTGTATATTTTTTTCTACTTAAAGTGAAGCAGTTCTAGCAGTCCTTCCCTTGTCCCGAATTCCCAGCAGTCCGGCCTTTTAGGCTTTAACACTTGCTCTCTGTGCAGAAATCAATCCAATTCTAGGAAAAATATCAAGGTTCTCACAAGATTCCCAGAGAAAGTCCCAAACCCAAGACCTTGAAATGTTTCTGTTAGTTCTGTCATCAAATAACGTACAACCCTTTAGTACACAAATACCTGTCCTCTAGCTGTTTTTTTAAAGGATAATATTATTTCCCCTCACAGAATTGATTTTCCATTATTTTAACTTAACTCTCAAGTTACTCATGCAAGCAAGATTACGTACAAACTGAAAAATATTTTACTTTCTAACGTAGACAGTAAAATCATGGAATTACCATATACATCAGTGTTACCTACAAAGAAACAATGATGAGTTCAACTGACTCTTCTAGTGGTTTTCTAAAGCTTCCATGGTAATATAACTCAGCAGCAGTAATATACGCAGAGCATTTGCCTGAGCAATGAAAAATAATTCTATGCTGAACTTGTGTGATTTTATCTGCTCCTAAAAAGTCCAAAACTTAGACCAGATTTAAACAAAATAGAGTGGTTATTACATAATATGTGTGGAATCCAGGTATGCTATACTCTAACTGAAGTTCAACTCTGGAGTTAAAAGCTATGCAACTCAGACCCGAATTCTGGGAGGGATAAAGTCAAGCCTTTGGATATGAAATAATATTAACTCGTGGTAAACCAGACCATCTTTCATGACAATAGCTTGCTACCCATTACCCTAAAATCTCATTTTATCAGCAATTTAAAGCTAATATCTCACAATACTCGAAGAGTAGGACGTAAGGAGACACCTTAACATAAGAAGTTTATTTCTTTCTACAGATATTCACCCAGAAGAACCAGAAATGAGAAAGGACTCAATTCAGGCCTGATACAGTGGATTGCATCTGCTTGTGTCAATTATGAAACCACTCAGGAACAGAATAAAATTTAGTCATTGCTGTTCTGCCCTATTGTATAGACAGTGCTGGTTGTACAGCTACTTAACAGAGAAGTTTGCATTAAATGAACAGTCATAAAAATGGTTCAACTTATCTTAATTAGAAAAAAGCAAAATGCATAGACCAACTCATCATATTTGCTTTTGTAATAAATAATTAATCCATGACTACATCACAAAGCTTTGTGCTCTAGACATTTCATTCAGAGAGATAATGAGCATGCATAATTCTGATTTCCTTGGAAGTGGGAAATTCAGCACCACTCAGAAATAGGCCAAGAAGCTTAAAATGAAAAGAGTTATCCGTCTATTATCATGGGAGGAATTGCAAGACTGGAAATGGGATTATACAACTTTTATTTGCTTTTAATCTCTGAAATCTGTCATCACCTAGAAGGAAGTGATTTTACAAAATGTTATTCTTCATTGGTTGAGAATCTCATTAATCTACAATATAAATACTGTCCTTTTTTTTGTGACAGTAACTTCATTTCTTTATTTTTATTAATAAGCAGTGGATTTCAGGACCTAACTGTAAAGGAGACACATGCCCCAATGGTCTTCCAACACATGGGAGATGTCAGCAAAACTCACAGCAAAATACGGCCTGTATCAAAAAGAAAAAGTGCACATTAAGTGTGTAGTAATAATAGATTTCCAGTACTACAAACAGTACCTTGCAGAGACTTCAGAATTGTTTATAAAACATTGCAACATGTACTTCTTTGCTGGGCAGTAAGGAACATTCTATCATGAATATGATACTTTGCATCTGGATTTCCAGATGCTTTAACACATCTGGGTAAAAAAATAGTGTTATCCACATTTTACAAGTGAGAGAACTGAGACAGAAGATGCCTGGCTCGAAGTCTCACAGCGGATTAGTGGCAGAGCCTGAAACTTGTTTAATATGTCTTGATTATCAGAGATGCTGTACTGGATTTGACACTTTAGGAAAAGAGGATAGGTTCCTGAAAATGAATCTGGAAAGCTCAGCATCTGTTAACAAAATTAATTGAAAGATAGCCACATCAAAGCTTCCCAAAGTTGCCTTGAACACTTCTCTTACAGCAGATGTGTTCAAGGAAAGTCCCAGACTATCTCTACTAAAAAGAAGATGAAGAAAGAAGAAACACTGCCATAGCATCTAGGAATGGTAGAAAACAAGAAAACAAAACACAGCATCTGAGACAAATTAACAGCCTACAGTGTTCAGGGCTGAAACCATATTTTTCTGATAGCTTCAGAGGAGGCTGTGAGTCGTGACAACTTCTTTCGTTGAGTCTCCAAATCCAAAGTTTTCCAAGACTTCAATCATACTGTATGGGAACATGATTCATATCCTGTCTTTGCTGGAGGAACACCTGTCTTTGTGGGTGCTTAACCTGGGTTGACTACCTCAATTTTAAACAGCAGTGAAATCTGTCATTTAAACTAAGCTCTCAGTAGAAAATCAAGTCTGTGGGAAAAGCTGAGCTTGAATTCAGCTATTTACTTAACTAAAAAGCAAATAAACTTGTTTCACTGTGGTTTTAATCCAGGTTAATTATGCCTTCATTTATCCGTAGGACAAATACACTGCTGATGTCAAGGTAAGTAAACAGTAATTGGGTACCACAGTATTTATCCATGAGATCAACTCAGTACCATTTTGAGTTACATGCTAATAATATCAAGATAAAAGCAGGCTCTGTTACTACTGGCGTAGCCATTATATTAGTTTTTCAGTTTGCTTTTAATATCCGTACCTGAGGCCTGTTATGGCTAATTCATAGACTTGTTTCAGAAGCCAAACTTCACCTCAATGGCTGCTTTATTTGGGAATTCCATCCGCACCTCAGGAAAATAAAAGTACGTACTGATGCTGTAGACAGTAATATCTATAGGTCATATCCCTGAATTATTCACAGTAGCCACTAGGGCCATTTTCTCAGACTTCTTATACAACCAGAACAAAGTTGTCTCATCTGGGTGAAAAACCAGTCTCTGATAGTTTTGTCTTTGCTAATGTCAAGTTTTCAGAGACTATAATTTAAAAGAAAGGGTTCGTTTATAGAGGTGGAGTAAGAAGCCAAGGACAGCTAAAATTTGTTTTGCAATACATGATCCACTATGGTTTGGGGAAAGTTGCAGGAAATAAAGTTAAGTTTAAAGAACAAAGGCATAATTTTTAATTTTTAATATATTTATGGTGTGCTGGAAGGCCAGCAGCAAGTCACAGAAAACTCATTTTTAATAACCACAGTATACCTAAGAATTTCAGTTGTGCTGACTGGTTTGCTGTGAGCAAACTGGTAACATAGCCTATTATTAAGTTTGTGTAATACTTCCAATTTGTATGATCTTGTCTGGAGTCCAGTAAAGTCATAAAGAACTGAAGCCACAGAGAGTAAAGTTCTCCATGATCAGGGTATGCCTCAGATTGAATTTGTTTGGAAATTTTCAGGCAAAATGGCTTGGTCCTCTC
Source organism: Eurystomus gularis (assembly GCA_013400335.1). Classification (NCBI taxonomy): domain Eukaryota; kingdom Metazoa; phylum Chordata; class Aves; order Coraciiformes; family Coraciidae; genus Eurystomus; species Eurystomus gularis. The sequence continues at coordinate 12,162 of VZZY01002717.1, forward strand.
TAAGCACACAGTCAGAGAAATATCTGAGGTTACTTGACTCCCTCCACTCCCCATCCATTAAAAAAAAAAAAAACAAAAACCAAACCAAAATTCAGGTGACACTTCCTCAGGTAATTTTAGTGTTTTGAAACATTCATAAAATTTTGAAACACTGGGCTTAACATTTGGAAGGAAGTGATCAGGAAGATACAGTTTCCTCCCCTTGAACTAAGTCTTATTCAACCGTCTTAAAAGCACTTGAAAAACCAGTTGGCACGTGCTCAGCAGAAATGTCTTCTATTTTGCCAGGAAACTCCCCCAGAAATGTCGGTACTGGGCACATGACCAGAATTTCCAGCTGCTGGAGGATGGGCACATGAATGGGAAGTGTGCTTTCCATGCCCCTACCTTCAAACACTGTGAGCAAGTGGCCATTTCACTGAATGCAATGCAGAAAAGAGATTTCAGGGCAGGAAAAGAGAGGACTGGGCAAGGACCAGAGACAAGGACCAGAGACAGCCAGGACAAAGGGAACAAAAGACACTAGGGCTGGCTAGGGAGACCGTGCTTTCTATGTGATTGAGTAGACCACTGAGGAGAAAGAATTTCTGGTGTTTCAATAATCCCTCAGTCTGAGAGCCAGGGAAGGAGCAGAATATAATTTGCTTCTGAAACACTGAACTGTTTATGCTGTGGAAACAGCCTCTGCCTTCTGAAATGAAATATTGCTGAGTTTTGGATGGGCAAAAAATGCAGTTGTTGGCTGCCAGGGCAAAACATGGAGGGAAGATGTGGCAGCTTGGATCTGAATAAAAAAAAATTACTGAAGCTCAAGAAAATACTCATATATTTGAAACATTGTTTCTTGACTGGGTCCAGAATTCTACAGGAAGAAAAGGCAGGTGAAAGCTGACCAAAACCTGGATTTTAAGCCTGTGTCTGTCAAAGGCTGAGTAGTCATTAAAAATATAAGTTTTAGCAGTAGTCATTAATACTGTGCTTTGGTTTTATGGATGTCAAATGTATGATTCTGCAGAAATCCTAGCTGCAACTCATATGAGGAGCTAGGAACTGAAATAATAAAATCCTGATACAACAGCCAGGAACCTGTGAAAATGCAGGCTTCCCATATTAAAACCTAGTGTGTAATTTCAACTTGGGTCTGCCTGGGGCTTCATTTTTTTCTGGGTATAAAACGGGAACCATATACCATATGAGCCCCTCACCTCATGGGTTTGGTGTGAGGCTGCAAGAAAGCCTATGCAGTGCGCAAACACTTAGTGATGAGCACTGCCAATAAAGCAAAAGGAGAAATAATTAATTATCTCTTCAGACAGGGTCTTAGTAATGGGGTACAAGAGGCCTTGTACCAAACAATGAAGTTAATACAAGATTGCTAAATGAGCATCATATATCTTTGTAGACCAAAGAAAGCAGGGGTTCCGTCAGAAAATTAGTATAGCTTCATAACTAAAACTGGCATTATATATGACAAAAAGACTGAATTAAAACTGTGTAGGCAGGAGCACTCAGGCAAGGAATTACTTCACCGATTCTTCATTTTGCAGGCTTAATAAGATCGGGGTTTTTAAAACCTCACTTGCTGTTAGTATGTTTAAATCTACAATGAAGGAATGGATAGTGTCTCCATGCACAGATCCAGCCATTTTCACTTGACTTAGCTCTTCTTTTAATGGACTATGCAGAGTTAAAGCTAGGTCATGCTGTAATAATGAGCACAGACTTGCATAGAGTGTATATTCCCAACTGTACACAACCTACTTAAATCTATTATGGATCACTCCAAAATGCCTGACTCTGACATTTTAACAAAGTTCATAATCAGCTTCTCCCATTTTGGTAAAGCACAGTGTACAGCAGTGATGATCCTAACTTCCACAGTTTTCTTACAAAAAGATATCAAAGTAATTCCTGTTTATTAAATGAGCCTTTCCACCTCTTTTGAAGGTCATTTTTTTCAGCAGTTAAAAGCATGAGTGACTGAAGGATGTTTACATCTTTCCCAAAGGGAAATTCAACATGAATTTTGTCACAAATGCTTATGGATTACTTTAAGAATTTCAGGGTTAGAGAAACCCAAACCAAACCCTTCTAGAGTACTGGGTATTGAAAGGAATTACTTCACCTGTCTTGTAAATATATCCACCTCTGGATCTTAGGAAAGCAGCTGTTTAACATTTCATATAAACATCACAGAGGAACAGGGCTGAGAGAAAAGGAAATAACTGTGTCTAACTGCAGACAATTGGAAAGATGGAACAAAATTAACCAAGATGGAGTTTTCTCTGTATCCTAGACTGTCACACATAAACTAAAACACATACATGCAAAAAAAAAAAAAAAAAAATGAGATGCATACATCTCCAGAAACAGACAGAGCTTTAGGTTTTTCCTATCACCCTAAACACCACAACTCTAGCAAGAAAGTTTTCTGAGGCACAAATTCAGTATGAGGTTTAGAACAGCCTCTATTACAAATGCAAGAAGGAAATAACTTGTATTTTTGCTTTGACAGATTTGTTAGATCTAATCCAAGAAAGTGAGTAATAGAACACATTCCCTACTGTGAGGGAAAGCCAGAATTTTAACTAAGTCCTTAAACAGACTTCAATGAATCCATTTTTCATTGTTCATCTCTCTATAAACTAGACGTAGGGATGGCTTCTGACTTCTCCTGTTTTAAAAGCAAGCTTTCTCCAGCAAAAAATCCTCTACAGAACATGAAAATAAACAGAAACGCAAACAAATAAATCTGATGGTACTCACTTCCTTCTTACAGTGAAAACAACAACTTTTTTTACATTGTCGCATTTCAATCAGATTGTTACTAAATAAGTATCTCAAAATTTGGAAGACATTCATAACCCAAAGATGGAACTCATAAACTGTTCAGTATCAAAGGGGCATGAAGTCAGCACATAACCAAAGAGTCAGGTTTACAACTTACCATGGTTGGCATGAACCTGCTGATTTCTACAAGAGCATTTTGGCATTGTGTAGTGGGTAATTTGATAGTGCTTTCACGAAACATAGCTATTTATTTTATCAGCATAATAGGAGGTGACACATCTGCTTATTTATTCATTCAGGCCAGTTTTCTTCCAGCCTTATATATGAAGAATGTAATTTTCAACAGTTTTTCTCAGCCTAAGAGGAAGAAAGGCAAAATGTTGGGTCTCAGTCTTTGTAGCAGATAAGAGCAGCAAGACGAGTAACTTGTTTATAAGTTTTTCAAATCTCTGGTCTTCAAATACTTTCCAGCATTTTGTTGAAATACTCACAGAAGTCACTAATACCTGAGTTTAAAAAAAAAAAAAAGACAAAAAAAGATAGAATACTCCACATCTGATGGAAAACTGAACCTTGGATTTTCCTCAGTTTGCTCTTGTTTGCAAAACAGATCAAGCTAAAGTACTAAGTAACTTTAAAAACAGTAACTTTGATAGAGTCAGAGCTGAATGCTACAGGTTTGAATATCATTGCATCAAATTAAATGAAGGACTGACCTGTTTCAAAATGTATCTTCCAGTGTAAGCTAAAGCAAGGCAACTCAGAGACTGCTACATGAAAGATGGTAAAGAACACATGGATTTACAGAATAACTATCCTGTAAATTACAGTGTTTCTTCATCCTGGATTTCATAATTGGTTTCAGTTTTGGTAATCTGCTTTTACTAGCACATTATAGAGGACTACATCATTGCTCACCTGCTTGCTCTGCAGAAATAACCTTCTGTTTACTGAAATTTTAATTTTCACCTTCCATGAAGCTCATCCTAGTAATAATAGAAAGGGTAAATGTGAGCTCCAGATTATCAGCTCCTGAGTAGCAATCATTTAATGTAAGTCATCCTAAGAGTGCGGCATTTGTGTTTGCTATAGCCTAAAGTATCTCTGGAGTAGTCTATGACTAAGGTGCAGCACAGCCATTCACTGAAATTATCCAGGAGGAAAACTGCAACAATGAAGTCTGTAGAGTAAGACCAGAGTAAGAAATCTCTTACTACATATTTAAACGAGTCCAATATTTTCTATTTGTTTCTTTATTTACACTTATATATTGACACCTAAGCTGAGGTAGTGTAAATTATTTCCAAGATAATGAAAAAGACAAATCAAGAAAATTCTCTAGTACAAGAACTTAAGACAACCCTGGCCAGACATATTGGCAGACAGAGTATGGGGTTTTTGTAGCATTCAAGAAGTTGCTCAGAAATATTTAAGATTAATATAACTCTTGTTCAGTGTGGTAACTTGTTTCATAAACAATGAATGAAATTTTTTCTACAGTCAGCCACAATTAATTTTGCCACCTTTTGCCTATATAAACTTGTCTATCTAATTTTTTTTCAGCAGGCACTGCACACCTGAGATTTCACGAAACAATGTCAAAGATTAGATTTGTGAAGTTTTCAACGTACAAATTTTGTTCTAATGCTATTCTAACATGTAAATGTAACTACTGTGTAGATTCTGTGCATAGTAAGATAGAAAATTAAATATATTTGTTAGGCTGCTCTGATTGATTTTAATCTCTTAAGTCTCTACTTCTTAAATATAAATTGTTGGGAAAAAAAAAATCTGTAGAAAAGTATCCACAATATAGAATGGACTGTGGAGAAGGCCATTTTTGAATATTTGAAATTATCTAATCACCTGAACAGAATTTTGAACTTTTGTATATTCTGATTTTTCTTACTATTGTTATAGTCTGGCATGTTTTCCATATGGAGCAGATAATTTTTTTGAATTTGGTTTCAAGAGAAATGAGTACATTTTATAAATGTGAAGAAGATTATATACTATACAGGAAGCTAAAGAAGATAGCTTCAGATACCTTCAGGGTATTATATCTTGACAGTAAAGCAATAATTGTATTACCAACTTCACTTCAAGAGCTTGTTCCTTTCTAAGCTATAGTTCCTCAAAGGGTAATAGATATATCCATGTGAATTAAATTTGCAAGACTGAACGTTTAGCCCCCCTAAGCTTGATAACACTTACAATTCTGAATGACTTTGCACATGGGATTAGTGCTCTTGATATCATCTAAGCACTCTCAACAGTCCATATAGGAAAAGTCCAATGGAGTCATCCTTGAAGTTATTCAAATACACAAGTCTATTCAAGATCAGTGCATTTATTTGCAGTCTGGGAAATGCCGTGAGTTGACCTTCCATATGAACTTCTGAGAAGCTTCAATACTCCTTTGTTTATTCAATTAATCTTATAAAATATAGATTCTCTATTTTTATGTGCAAGAATAATTCCTACTCCATAGTCTCAGATGTTTTCCGGGATGTAATTTCAACATTGTGTGTCTTATTTGGTGCCTTTGATTAAATTTGTAATGCATTTAACATATCAGTGTGTCCAGTCAAGTGTAAAGAGACATGTGAAAATGAAGTGACTCATGCAATAGGAATTAAATCTTATGCTGTCTTGTCACCTATTCTTTTAGGGATGGATTTCATTATGAACTTCAGCTTCTGTCACACATCACCAGCAATGCAAGCAGACTAGAAAACATATATTGTACACTCATTAAGTGTGGATTTGGATTGCAGAAATCCAATGATACATATTTTTAAACAAGCATCTTACATTCTGTGGTTGAGCCTTAACAACTCCCTCCTTCTTGCAAAGTAAGAAAATGCATAAAACTAGTATTTTACTTAAGGATTTTGTAGAAATACCATAATTTAAACTTGCAAGGCTCTTTTAAAAAAAGAACTAATTTGGCAGTAGCCTAAACAAAGTCTGTCAGAAGCCCTTACTTCCAAAGCATTCTTATACCAGCACTCACATAAATTTTAAAAGAGGAAGAGCCTTTGTTAAATTGAGGGTTGGGCAAATTCTGTGGGCCGAACCTGAAACCTCTCTAAGTTAGCAGCAGCAGAATAAGGTTGATGTCAGTGAAACAGAGTTAAAGTATACTAGCTGAAGATATAATTCAGTATCGATGGAAAACAAGCTAGAATGGCATGGACAGGAATAGTAAGCACAGTTTCCCACCACATTTTTGTAGTATATTTCTATTTTCCTTCCTTCTCTATCAGTGTCTCTAATTCAATTAAAAGAAGTTTCTGCTTTTAATTTTGTTTCTTAATGTGGTATGTTTGCCCTATAAACATAAAGGAATTATAAGAGTTAGGGCAAGATAAAACCCATGTACACCAATACCTACCTCTGTTATGGTGACATGCCAAAACAAAAGTTGCATCCAAAATTCAGCCTAAGGATGTCAGGGGTGCATATGTGTGTGCTTTAGGCAGTAGTGCAATGTTGTGTGTGTACCTGCATCAGCGGTGCACACTGCTAGGGTTTTTCAGTTCTTTTATACTGGTATATCAGGAAGAAGCCACTTATTAAAAGGTGTCAGATAAATAGCCCTCTCTATAAAACAAGTGCTGCCTGCAAAGTTTCAAGTCAGCTTCTGAAATTGCCTGTAGCACTGTGCTTCCTCACTGGCTATGAAGGGACAGTCCTGAGGCCAGGAGCTTCCCTTCTGAGACTGCTAAGGCTGACATAGTGGATTTTGTGGTGAGGCCATCTGGCCACTAGAATGACATAATGTACGTCTTCATGCAGTCAGTCAGGAAGCATGAATCTCTCTCTTGCTCTGTGGAGAAAAGAGAGGAGAATAAGGAACTGGGATGAAAGACTAGCTGGTTGATTAACTTAAATGAACACTGACATACACAAGCTGTCCCTGGCTCCATCTCTTTGGAGGTTTATTTACGTATACTATCTTCATCACAGTATAATGGAAAGTAACACAATAGTGACAATAACAATAGGCTAGAAAATAAACAATCAAACATTTACACATCTGTGGTTGGTTACCCTTGGCTGAGCGCCAGGTGCCCACCAAGCCACTCTATCACCCCCCCTTTCCTTCCCCTCTCCCTCCTCAGCAGAGCAAAAAGAAAGGGGAGGAATATAAGATGAGAAACAAAAAGCAGTTTAATAATAATAATAGAAGCAAAGCCAAGCAAATCTGCGCGCAGAAGCAAAGGAAACAAAGATTTATTCTCTACTTCCCATCAGCAGGCAATGTTTGGCCACTTCCTGGGAAGCAGGGCTCCAAGACGCGTAACGGTTGCTCTGGAGGACAATGGCACGGCCCCCCCCCCCCCCCCCTTCCCCCTACCTTTATAGCTGAGCTGACGTCATATGGTATGGAATATCCCTCTGGTCAGTTTGGGTCAGCTGTCCTGGTTGTGTCCCCTTCCAAGATCTTGTCCACCCCATCCCACTGGAGGGGTGAATGTTGGGATCCTTGCTCAGCAGTAGTCACAACACAGGTATGTTATCAGTACCTTTCTAGCTCCCAGCACAAAACACTGCTGCTATGTGGAAAACCAGCTCAGCCAGACCCACTACAACATCATCTATTTGAAATGCCATGTTAGAAAGGTGGACCCACTAAATTATTCTTCAGTGATCTTTGGTGCTGCTTGTAAAGTTAATTCGTAACAGGAACAATGCTGAGTTACTAAAACCTCATTATACTTTTTATGTATCTTTCTAGGCTGGTGGGAACTAAGTTACACAAATAATCTTCATATCTGTGATCCATCAAGGAACAGCCGTTTTCATAACACTTGGAAGTGCTTGCACAAATTTCCATTTTGTAGCAATTACGGATTACAAAATTATTTTTGTTTAGTTTTGTTCCTTCAAATAATATAAAAAGTAAAAATCTTACATGAACTTTCTTGAGTTATGACACTTCTGGATTTCAGTTAGGTTGAACTATGTATTCTGTTCTATAATGAAGGCTGTCACAAAGAGGCAACTTTGGGGAGGACGGAGAAGCGAGACTCTCAAAATAATTTTGCTAACAGTAATTTTTGGTTTTTCTTTGTTATTATTTTGACCATATTTGTTTGATCACAACCTTTTCCTCTTCTCAAACCAAAATTCTCTTTATCTTAACAAGGTCACAGGCTTGTGTTTACAACCTCAGAAATGTTTATGTGGACTATTGTTTTTAAAAAAAGTCTTTGTGCAGCAAACCTGTTATGAAAAAGTACAGGGGCAGAAAAGCCCAAAAAGTTGTATTTACTAAAAATACACACCAAGTGGAACAACTCGTGCTTTGGCAGGCTTAAATCCAGAACACAGACTGTCACTACAAGATTCATTAGAAATTTTAGGAGCTACTATCCTAATCTTGAAAAATTAGCATGCATAAGTAAAAATTTACAGGTGGATTTCAGGCCAATTTCACAATTTAAACAGGAAGTGATAAGGGAAGTCAGTCTTCATCTTGAGATTTTTTTAAATCTTGGGGCAAGTAATGCATCTCTGCTCTTTGTTCAGAAGAAATGCAGTTGCTCTTGCCATGACTAAACTTTTGCAGAGAAAGACTCTGTTTTCAAGTGGATGAAAATTCTTCCTCCAGAACTACTGGAAATTTGAGAGGTGAAGATACACATGTATGATATTTATTTGTATTAGAAAGGTAAGTTTGGATCTGAATGTTGGAAGACTTTATAAAACTTTAAGATAATTTCTATTTATGAAAGTCAGATTTCCATGGACAATTTTGCACATTTCATTGGATTAATCACTTCAGATAAATGTAAGTGAATATTAAGGAAACACTAGGAACTAGAGTTACTGTCAAAAAGAATCTGCAGTTTTTCATTGACTGCAGCACATTTTCATTATTCATCCAAATGTAATTTCTTCAATGGCTTTTGGGTTAAAGAAGCAGCAAGTTCATTTCTGAGTGTTATGTCCTCAGAAAATACATGGCATTTTCACATGCTATTTCACATACCAAGAGGATGCATGCAGAGCTAGATGACAGTGGAAGAACCACATAGGAAAAACATCTTAACCTGGGGAATTTAGAGATCAAAGGGGAATAATCCATTAAATTATCCTGGGCCAATCTCTTTGTTGGTATAAGAAAGGGAAAGCATATCCACTGATTACCAGAGAATTGCAACAAGTTATACTGTGGGGAAAAAAATAACCTAACCAAAACAGCCCACTAATAAATAAATGCAGTTAGCACACTGGCCTCTGGGAACAACTGCTGAAACAGAGCTCTGTGCCCTTTCTCATGTCCTAAGCAGACAAAAATATATACCTCTGTTTTACATTACAGCTCCCCATATCTAAATGTGAAAATAGGGGAAGAAGTAGATTTAAAAGTGTGTTTCTAGAGAGGTCTGGGGCATTTTTTAACAAATGATTTCCAATCATTTTTTTGTTTTGCACTAGGAGTGGCAGTGCCCTCATGGTCTGTCCTCAGAAGACTCCAAAAGACGTCAATGCTTGCAAGAAGGCAGCAAAGGAGACCAATATTTAGTACAGACTAGTAAATGTAAACAAAGATCAGTTTAATCCATTTTTTTCCAAAAGACTTGAACAAGAAATCTTAAATCAGAGAGAGAGACATTCTCTGTCTCCTCACCGCAGCTAATTTCCTAATTTTTCTCCTAATAAGGAAACCAGGGGAAACAGCATCTCACCCACTTTTTAATTCCTGGCTGAGCCCCATGTTTTAAGCTTGGCACAGGGACTTCACTACCTGAGATTTTTGAGCTTTGGCAGCAGACAGAGCCAGACAGTCCAGAAGTCTCAGAAGGCCACCCAACTTCCCCACCATGCTGCACATCCTACTGAAAGCGCACAGAGGTCAATCTCATGCTTTCCTCTCTTCTCTAGCCTCTATGACACCCACTTTTTAGTCCTTTTGGTTTTTGTCTCTTAAAAAAATAGAACTTCTATGTTAAAAGGTTATTCATGTGTCCCTTCAGGCAAATCTTTTTCTGGCTTGTTCAGAAAAAGCACACTGGAAAATTTGCAACACAACCAGCAGAGCCTATGCCCCTTCATTTATCTAGATTCCATTTATCTGTTCTAGCTGGATTCCAGAGAAGTTCTGCTGATTTAAACAGCCAAGCCTGAGGGTCATGACCCCTTCCCTTGTCCTAAAATAAGTTTTCAGAAGCCAGTCTTGTGCTCCATTTTTTTCATAAAACAAAAAGGTGTTCAAAAACCTCCTGCAAATGGCTCCATTCACTCAAAATGGAAAATCTACCTCGAGGCTAGTGCTCTTCAGTTAATAATGCAGATTAAACTGGAGAGCAAGGGAGCAACAGGAAGGAGTTTGGACCTCTGGCTGTGACTCTACAGTGAAAATTGAAACTTCTCAAAAAAGACAGGCCGTTACACCTATTTCTTCAGTACTGAGAACTTTGTGAACTTCTGTCATAGCTAAACAAAAACTGTAATACCTTTTCCAAAGTAGCTCAGGGAAAAAGAGTGGGCCTTATTTCTGATGCTACTTATTTTCTTGAAGCAGATAGTCTAACTGCTGATATTAATTACCTCTGGCCCACAGCAGCTTCTTCCTTGTACTAAGGGATGTATAAACACAGCTTCTTGTCTGACTTGAAAGAATCCAGGGAACCTGAAGCTTAAAGACATCTTCTGGGATGCATTGAACATACCTCCCACTAGATCTATGGCCCTTTACACCCTATCTGAGTGCACAGGAGTCGGTAATTCATTCTTGAAATATAGGTCATGAAGTATGACCTAGTAGAATAGGTTCAAGAGGAGGATCAGGAGTTAATTTTGGAAGATGTATTTATCAGTGTACAAAGCTGAACAGCTGAAAGATTATTTTCAAATATGTAGAGATAAAGCATATAAATTCGTATTTTTCTCCTTAAGGAAAGATCTCATTTAACAAAGCTCAGCAAATTTAGAGAAAACTAACTATACTCCTGTTTAGATAGCAGTGGATATTTTGGACTAGGAAAGTTTAACAGAGTTGAACATAAAATGTACCAAGCAGGTGGTTTTTATTAAGATTGCTGATGTCATGCGTTACTTGGAAGCCACACAAAACATGCACGGAACATTGTGAAATGAAGTTAACAAGAGGGTCACACACTCTGTAGCTTCTGTAAGCTAAGCTTGTAGCATGCCACAGAGGTTTCTTGCCTTTCTACTGGGTCTGTCTTCCACAAGCCCCATCTGTCCGAATCAACCTTTGTTAAAAAGCCCCCTTCCCAGAGGTGTCTTCCACATCTTTGTTTCTTCTGCTGTCCCCATTAATGTGCAAAATTTCTCTCCATTCACTTGCACTGTCCCATTCCACAGCAGTTAGTCCTCCCCTGTGCAGCACAGCACATTATCATCTCTGTTATAGTAAGATCCTGCAGGTATACCCTACAGAAATTCCTGATGTTGCAGATCCCTCCCTCCAGTCCTTGAACTTGCCCCAGTATTCCTTCTTTCTTGGCAGATGAGTCTCCAATTTTTTCTGGTTCACAAGGGTCAAAGAAATTTGCTTTTGTGCAACTCATTTGTCTCCAGTAATAGCCATCTCTTACCTTGGCTCTACATACTCCTGCTCTCTCTTTCTGTCCCTGCAGCTATTTGAGCTGGTTTTACTCTTTACGAGGATATTCTAACTCAACAAACTACTATTGGACATATTCTGGCATCTCCCATTTCCCCCTCCATCTCCCACCACCAAGATTTTCATAGGAAGCAGTCCATCAGAATAATAACAAGTTAAACAACTGTGAGAAGGAGATGGCATTTCGACTCCTGCTTTACAGGAACCAGGTCTTTAACTTAAAAAGACCAAAACTGTGGCTGTACTTGAGAGAAAGCAGAAGCTCCATGTGTCTACCATTTTCTCTTATTGCTTTTTAGTGAAATCAACAAGGTTTTGGCTATCAAAACCTGTAACTTTCCTTAAAATTTTGAAAGCAATGTGGTATTCAGAGGTTACTATTTTACAGACGTACAGAGAAATGCCATTGGGTTAAGTCAGTGGGCTCTCAAGCTAAGCTAAAGCTAGAACAGAGATCCTCCTGAAATAATTCCACTCCAGCTGTGAAGTAAAACAGGACTCTACTTGGTTCCAAAACAGAGACAGTGAGGTTTCTGAAAGTGCATTTATGTAAGACTTGGAGAAAAAGAAAAAAGTTTGGCCTCTATCTCATGATCAAAGCTGACAATTAAGCTCCACTGAATTTCACATACAGCTGGTTTCCTGGATGCAGTTGCTTCTCTTTGTACTTACTAGGCTTTATATTTACAGTTCTGTGTAAGTTAGAGCCAGAGCCAAGCATCTACAAAGCCTGGGGATGAGAGCTACCTTTAGGGTACTTCATAATCCTATTTCATGGGCGGAGACCAACTACAAACTTGAAATCAGACACAACTCAGGAGTTCTGGGGTTTCACAGAATTACAGAATCATTCCATCCATCAACCCTACTCTATGAAGTTCTTCCCTAAACCATATCCCCCAACACCACATCTCAATGACCCTTAAACACATCCAGGGGTGGTGACTCAACCACCTCCCTGGGCAGCCTATTCCAGTCTCTGACTACTCTTTCCATGAAAAATATTTTCCTAATGTCCAGTCTAAACCTGTTGCAGCTTGAAGCCATTCTCTCTTGTTCTATTGCTAATTATCTGTGAGAATAGACCAGCACCAACCTCTCTACAATGTCCTTTCAGGTAGTTGTAGAGAGCGATGAGGTCTCCCCTTAGACTCCTCTTCCTCAAACTATACAGTCCCAGCTTCTGTCTCAGACCATATCTGTTTGCTTATTTTAATTAACAGCAGAAAGTTCATTACCATTATTCTTTTTCTATATAACAGAAAAAAAGAACATTTCAGCATGATTTAGAATTTTGATTTTGAACTGGCAGATGAAAAGAAAAAAAAAAAACAAATGAGCTGTGCACTTCAAAGTCTCTTTGTTCCACAGACTTTTCCAGTCTGTAGACTATAAAGCAAAGACTGTCCGTCATAAGTGACACAAAGATGTTCTTTGAAAAGCAAAGGCCAGTCATGGGATCCCTCATCCTGTACTACTGAACTCACTGACACCTATGTATATATATGCTGCATTTACTATATTGACTATACTCCATAACGAAGAAGAGACCGCTGCACAGCTGAATGTTAAGCATAGTTCCAGTTTTAAAGCAGTACTCCAAGAAGCATTTTAAAGGAAAATTTCATTTTTACATTTTCATTTACAATTATTTATCTTCTTCAGGTTCAAGAAAATACATGCAAAATGTTATCCTGTGCTCTGGGCACATTTGATATTCCTGTAAATAGACAGTAACAAATATACCCCTCAAATACTGCTGATGATATCTTAAGTGAAGAAAACCCCATGAGACCAGAAAAAAATTTTCCAAAGTCCACAGATGCTCATAGGCCCTCTCAAATAAAAGACTTTTCAACTTCATATTTCTGTCTAAAGCTGGTATGCAGAGTGTTGCTTTGAAAGCAATACCAACATTTCAGAATGCACTGAAACTCTGAGTTAGCAAATTTAATTACATAACAATGAGGAAAGATTTCAGTTTATAATTATCTGCTTCCAAATATACTTAAGACATAGCCTGAAGCCTGGAGCAGAAAGGCCTACAACAGTCAGTTTCTTAGATGAGAGAGGTATGATTAGGGGGTGGAGATCTGGCAGCCAAAAGTGAAGGCCACATACCAGCTGCAGCCATATTCAAGTAGAAGAAAGCTGCTTGATCCATGTCACCCAAGGACAGCTGCAGACCTGGTTTTATTTTCAAACTACAAACAAATGCAAGGAAACACTCCTGATCAGAGAGGCAAAAATTCAATTTTGTTCTAGTTTTCAACCTATCAAGAGCAGGCAGATGTTCCCCAAGAGACTAGGATGTAACCACCCAAGAGAGAAAGCAAGCAATGAATTCGACTATAGATTAAAGATTTCTCAATGACTTGCACTTCAGTAAAGTTCTTACTGGCCTTGGAGCCAACCCAATGTGTAAATGCAAAGGAAGGCAAAATGAATCCTCTATGAAGGAGCTGATTAGAGTACACACAAGGAATAAGACTTTAAAAAACCTCCAAATGCTCTCGAACACTATTCTCTAGACTTCCTCTTACAAGGCAGAAAGAATGAAAGCCCTTCACATTGACTATATATTCTTCCCAGTCCTGAAAGAGAAATGAATGTCCTCTTGAGGTCAGAGGTAAGACAAATGACAGCTCCAATAATACCATCAGGATTTTAAAAAGCACATATTAAAAGATCAAACTCACCATCTGCATGGCACCTGGACTGCTATCCAGATTACCTGGGCCAGAAGTGGCAAGTAGAAGTAACTTAACTGGAACTTGCTCGCAAGCTCAAACAGTAAGGAAATACTGGCACAAAATGGCACCTGGCCTCACTGTCAGCATTCTGCAATGATTACATGAGCTACAGCTGTACCTATGTTCCCTGAAAAAAGGCTGGGTTTTCTAAAGGGAGGAGGAAGAAATGGCTGCTGATCAGTATATCAAGTTTCTTCTTTTCTGCTGTTATCAGAGGGTGCACACCTGTAGAGCCAGAGCTTGGATCAAGCTCAAAGGCTCATATTTGAACCAAAGCCACCTTTGTCTTTCTTGTACTAAGCACTGCTTATTGGTCAAAATTAACTTTTAAAAAAATCAGTATTCCTTCTGCCATCTTCCTAAAACGAATACGGGATTAAAGAACTGGGAGAGAAGGGATGAAAGAGAAAGCAAAACCGCTTCTCCCCAGAAAACACATCAAATGAACACACAGGTAGTTATTTCACTTTTCCCTCTTGTAATTGATTTAATTCCCTTCCATGTGACCTGTGTTTCTTCATCTTTCCCAATTAACTGCTGAAGTTATAATCAACATTAAAAAAAGTAGCTGCTCCTTGGACATGTGAAAGTCAATGCAATGGGATGAGAGGTGACAAAGCCTAAAACTATTTTATAAATCTGATTACCATTTATTGTGTTCTGAAAACACTTGATTTACAATATATCTCTTTGAAGATGTTTAACTCTCAGGCAGCAAAGCTTACTTAACTGTCTCTGTGTTTTATCTTTTGTATGCACGTTTTATCTTTTCTATATTTAAATTCTGATAAACACTTCATACATGTTATAAATTACCCTGATGATGCATCTTGCAACTGGCCTTCAGCCACATGTTCTGCTGAAACCTGTAAGACAGTCATTGGAAGAGAAGTTACTGTCTACAAGCAGATAGGTACCTGCGCTTCACAAATATAACGAAGGTGTTCCTTATGACACAGGCATATTAATTTCTCTTTACCTTATGGCCAAAAGTCTCATTCAATATTAATCCTTGTTTGGGTCCTACTAGTTAGATCTAGAGAGCAAGTGTGTTTTGGTGTGGGTTTTATTTCCTCAGAGGTAGCTGTTCTCTCTGAAATTAAGCTTAGCCAGCCAAAGCTTGTAGTCTATATTAAAAAAACAATACAAAACCACACTTATTATGCAAAAGAAAGAAAAACAGTAGAACACCTAACCACCTTCCCATTCCAATGAAATTTGCCAGCAGGTTGTCAGCCTGATTTTGTGTTTGTCACGCATGAAGTTCATCAGTTAGCTAAAATTGATAAAAGCCATCTTTCTTGTGCTACAGGAATGGTATCAACTAGCTGTGCTACATAACATGTTACTGGTCCTCCCATTTACCAGAGAAAGAATTACTTTTTGAGGTGAATACCATTTTAAGAGCCAAACAAAAATGTTCTGCTCAGTAGTGCCTGTAAAAATCCCCGTTATATTCCCAAAACTGAAATTTGCTGTAGTGAAAGTAATTTTTTAAAAGTAAATTTTCAGTAAAAACCAAAAATTTATATTTTTTTTAACCAAAAATGAACAACATTGTTTTTTTCAGTTGACCTGCAATGTTTTCTTCACTTTTTGTTTCTTATGCAGCACAGCACTTTCAAAGTTGACGTTTGTATCTGGCTATCTTCTACTATGGTACTGATAGCTGACATCTACCAGAATTCAATATAGATGCAAGGAACCAAGCTGCAAGGCTCATTAGCCAGACTCATGTCAGGGAGCATATCTTGGGAGATGAAGCCCAGACAACAACTGTTACTTCTTTCTCTCACTGTTTGTATGGAGTTGCTCCACCTTTAGGATGACTGAGTTTCCTCCATACCTTGTTTCTCTCCTACTATAGGAACAACAACAAAAATGCATTTTAATTATGTAAGTTTTACTGTAGTATCTTTATTATTAGATGGAATTGGGAGAATTATGCATCTATAAGCAAAGGATGCCCAAGGATTTTTAAAGTTATTTCAGAAAGCATTTATTTTCCACAAATGGCATTTGACTATCTTAAAAATGCTGGCTCTGTAATTAATTTAGTTACAAGGTGTCTTACGTAAGTGTGTGAGGTTCTTAAAACTAGAGTCTACTGATGGAAACATGTTCATGAAGACAGTGCTAATTTTCTGCTTTAAATTTTCATAAATAAGCATTTGAAAAATCCATCATTTTAAATAAATGCTGTATAAAAACCACCTGTCCTTAAAGAGAAACAATTCCATCTGTCAGTAATATAATTTCTATTTATCAAAATTTTGCCATGACTGTGCAAATAATAAAGTGTGGCAGCAGAAAACAGCACAAGAGTCCAGTTTTTTAAGACTTAAGCAGGGTCTCTACTTCTCTTGGAAACTGAACCCTGTATTTCCACTACTAACTGTCTTGGAGTGTGCTCTCAAAAAAACCAACCAACCAACACCAACAAAAAATCCCAAACCCCACAGCCGAAAAAACCCCCACATCAAACTAAAACCAAAACCACTCAGTAACCAGCAAGGAGAGCACAGCAAGATCTTTTCTCAGACCAAGCTGAAGCATAAAAAAAGTCACTTTTAATATTTCTCATTTTTTCTGGAAGCACCAGTTTGTGTCCTTTGCCTTACGAACTCTTCTTTTATGTTTTCAAAGACTGAGTGGAAAAACATCGTGTTTTCTAGGTCACATATTATGTGGTTTCTTATCCAGTAAAGTCCTGCTCAACAATTAGCTAGTTCTCCTTTTGACATGAGGATGCTGGTGTACCAGCAAACTGTACCAGCAAACTCAGATGAAATCAGCAGCCATTCCTTATTCTTAATGGTTTTATTATGTAACTATCTATGTTTGGTTTGGATTGCTTAACACACACAAGGCTCATAAAAGTGATAGTGCATATCAGAATTATTGCATATGCTATTTCACGACACTGTTGCCATCTCACTTTCAGCTTATTCAAGCTGCTTAGCAACAAAATAATATAGTGTTCTGTAGACGATAACTCCAATAGGCAATGCATCTCAACTGACCTGGCTGGCTCACAGCAGACTCACTGCAGTACTCCTGTCTTCTCCATCACTTACTTCAGGCAGCCTTTTGTAAAAAGTCACCCCACTTAAAGAGCTTGTTCTCATGTTTCAAAAAGCCTGCCCTTTGATGTGCTTAGTATAGTTCTGCAGTGGCCTGTTATCACTGTTCCTTTTATGGCTGAACTTTAAACTGTGTCCTTTGCCATATTCTGTTCTACTGCCGTGGTATTCATGTCTCTATTTACCTCCCATTATGCCTAATAACTCCACAAGATGGATTCTAATTGAATAATCAAGATTTACTACAGAAAATAAACAAAAGAATAGAGATGCTCATCCCAATGAACAACCCTTCTTTCCACTTTCCTCAGGGTTAGGAAATAGTGCCTTTCAATTCAGTTTAGAAAGAAAACCTCCAGTTACAGACAACCAGTTTGAATCCAACCCTTACCCAAAAATCTCTACGAGTTATACTATTAGTCTTTTTCTGCTTATTTGGGGCCAGAGTCCAATTCACACTTCTGTTTAAGACTGAAAGCTAGGAAATGGGACTCTATATTTGTCCTCGGCAATGTGTGCCGTTTCATTCCCAAGAGGGCTTGGATACTTGGACGCGTCTTTAAAAGAAGGTATTTACCTTTACAGGCATCATCAAACAAACTAGTCTAAGTGGTACCTTTTTGGGTACCCGGCTAATAAGTTCACAGCCACTCAGATGCTATGATTTTGATAGTAGAAGGATTATCCTGGTGGAGTGATTTGCAGGTAAAAAAAAAAAATTAAAAAAATTAAGTAAAACCAGCCAACAAAAGTCACAAAATAACCCTACTACAAAAGCAGTCAAACTGCCAGGGAGTTATTTCACTTTCCTTTAGATTTGGCACATGTGTATGTAGATGTGCCAGCTATTCTTGACCAAGTTTTGGAAATACAACCAAAGCAAACATTCCGACTGCATAGGCGTGGTACCTGCTCAGTATTGCCACTGAGGGCACCACCATGCAATGCAGTGCCAAGAGTCGACACTTTGGAAGGACAAGTATAGTCCCATTAAATTAAGTTTCCATGTTATAGGGGGGTAGAGGGGGAAAAGAATAAAAATCTGGTTCTTTTTGGAACACTCTGGAAGGCAGGACTTCCATTTCAGCATCTTCAGGTTTTAAAAACAGTGTTAAAATGCATTCTTAAGTCCCAAACAAATAGACCTTTCCATACAAAAGAAAATTGTATATTTCTAAATGGTCTACCTTGCATAACATCTCTAAGCATTCAGTTCACCACACATCAGTTCACTGTAGTTAATCCTGTCCAATACCTTTTATACCTTGCCCAAAATCTTTGCTGCAGCTAAAGCTGTGAAGGTGCTATTATATTTTTCTTGATTTTTTTTTTGGTAATGAATTATTTTAAGATTCTTGCTATCAATATAGTTCAATATCTACTAGTATAATCTTCAGTGGATTTCACTTTGAGTATAGCTTCTGGTATACAATTACACATCTTTGAATGCATAGCCAGGGTCTTTTGTAATATATACTGATTTAGCAGCTCAGTTCTGAACCTGTTGGGGTTTTGGGCTCCACTGATCTTTCGTATTCCAGGCTATTCCTAGATTTGTGGAGTTTGTGTTTGGTTGATCATTTAGTAACAAGTAACATAGAGAACTGCATCATCTGAAGCTCTCACAAAGGTACAGCAGTTCCCAAGAGCACCTTGCAGAGCAGCTCAGTCTACACATGAGCTCTGCAGGCCTTCAAGTGAGCTGAGGCTGATAGTGTGAGCAGAGACATTTGACTTGCCCGAGGTAGTAATTATTCACCTTAACAGACTCTAGGTCTTAACTCTACCTGGGGTTTCAGACATGTTCTATTGGTTTGTTACAATTTAATTTTAATAGATGCCAACTAGCTTTACGGTATCTGTAGTCCAGAGCATGTAACAGAACAACTAAATGGCTAAGGATTAAACTTTAACAGGCAGGAACCGAACTGCAGTGCCCTGTGTTTAATCACTTTGGTAACAAGTCCTGTGTGAAAAAACCCACAGGCAAGATTATTGTTGCTCCATGAAATCTGAAATAAGAAAATAAAGCCAGAGAGAACTTACAATAAAAATCCTATTCATAAAAAAAAGGCAAGCTTACAAGAATTGACTTTTTTTTCCCTCAAAACAGGATATCATTTTTGTAAAATATTATTATCTGAAAGTAATACTTATTTAGCAAGCTAATAATGCAACACACACTGGTCAAATATCTCTCAGTAGAAGTCTTACTAGAAATAATCCATTGCACTGTTTCTCACCAACTCTGGTATCTTCAGGTATTTTTTCTGGCTTCCTTCCCACTCCAGGTGATCACTTTATTTTCTTACGCTGCAGTGCCTCAAAGCTGAGCTGGAAGCCTTCCATTTGCAGAGAAATTCCTCACCTGCTAAACAAGTGAGAATATCCATCTGTACCACACCATGCTTCTGTTGCTATTTACCAACATCTTGAGATACAAACAAAATGCTTTGATCTCATATTTACTTCATCCAATCACCATGAAAAATACATGATCAGATATAACATCCTAAACAACAGTTAAAAAAATATGAAATCTAAATATCTTGAGTGATAGCGTAGCTGAAATTTTTCTGAGACTTCCAAGTCCTGGCACATACCTAAGTGTAACGCTGTAATTGCTGTCACCATTGGAGAAAACCTTTGTTACTGATGGAATGCTTTATTGGCAGTAGTTGTTACCTAGTCATTTTTATCTCTAAGCTGTAATGCACACAGGAAACATTTGTTCTTAAGAATTCTCAATGACATAAGGATATAAACACCTTGGTTTTAAAATTCAGGTATGTAAAATACATTATTTGAAGATCAAAAAAAGCAAAAGGACAGATGCTATATAAAAATTGAGAGACTTTTATAATGAATAAACTAAAGGCACACTGTGCACTAGAGGTGTCAGATGGTAGGAAAGATGCACAAATCCTGGAATACAGAAGGTTAAATCACCATATGCAATCAGCTTGAACAAAAGGATGTTGAACATGTCCTCCTTGAGTCAAATAAGAAAAAGAAACATAAGTAAAATGTAGCAAATATTACTGCGAAACAAATTTCTTACATCTATCTGTAAAACATGGTGGTTCCATAGAAAGCTACTATGCAGGGTCTCATTTTTAAAGGAATTATAAAAGCAGAAGGCTAACCAAAAGATGGTACTTGGTACTCCACTTGGGATTACTGCTGCCCCCAAGTTGATGCTGACCATGCCCAATGGTAAATGTACAAAACCACAGTGCATTTCTAATCCCCAAGCATATTTCTCAGTAGTCACTTTTCTCCAAACTGTTGAAAAGTCACTGTAATTCCCCATCCTGAAAAACAAAACAAAACAGAACCCCTTGGTTGCAAGTTACACTCTTGGAATTTGGCAATCATGTCTAAGTGAAATGAAATCAGAGTCCATTAGAATAACTTACCAACTAATTAGTCATTTGTATTTGAAATATATGTTAGCTACTATTGAATGCTGACTAGTGATAATCAGATGAAACGAATATACAAAGTACTTTCAACACAAAATTTTGACTTGTCACCCTATTTCTTTCTCTAGTATTTTTTCTCACCAATGAGCTTGAGAGAAACACTGAAATTTTTTCTATTTACCTCTTTATATACAGGTGCAATCAACAAGAAACATGTTTCTTTAATCATGGTGGAGTTAAAAATACTGCTGACTATCAAAAACTTTTGCTTACATGAGAGGCCTGGTTTAATTCTCTTCAGCCTCACATAGTCCTTTACAGCATTGTAACAAAAGGCACGTGCTGTAGAATTATGGTAAGTTTTCAGTACTCTCAGTAGTTCTGAGGTATTGGCTCTATTCTCCAGTAAAGAGCAGGTCTGCATTGTGTTGAGCACTACAGATATATAGAATAAGGTACTACTGGGTGAAAGTTTACCATTTAAGAGTGTTTTATCTTGGTAGCTCATACATGGCCGGAGTTGGAAAGCCTGAAGGGCTTTAGTCCCTGTAATCCAGACCTCAGTTCCTTCCTCACCAATGGGGATGGGCAAAGGAAACTAGAGAAACATAGAAAGAGATGGAATGACCATAAAGCCCTGCTGGTGGTGTTCTGTCTTTTACTAACACAGCAGGTCTCTAGCCTTTAAAGTGTTTGTATTGGTTTAGTAAAAGGGTGGCCGAGCCACGTGGCTCCCCGCCCCCTCCCTCTGCCGTGGGTCCCGGACAAAGAAAAGAAAGGTTTAAAAGTGCCTTTTTGAGTTGAGATAAGGAAGGTTTAATATATACATATTCATATAAGAAAATAACATATAAAAACAAGGAAACCCAGCAGTAACAGTGATAAAGGAACAATACAAAAAAAAAGATTGATAACAGAGAACAGCGAGGGAGCAAGCTCACCCAGATACAGCGAAAGGCGAATTGCCCTCGAACTGCCCCCCCACCGGAACTGGCCCCGAGGCATGACGTCAGCATGGTGTAGAATTACCTGCTTCACTAAAATTAACCCTGTCCTGGCCAAACCAGGACAGTGTTGAAAGCTGAGTTTCCATAGTATGTAAAGTGGCTGATGTACAAGAAAGAAGGGATATATGACAAGGCAGAAGGAATATTTAACAGCAGGCTTTCCTTTCAGATGAAGGGATGATCAAAACTTGACCTCCATGATTCCCATTCTAGATTTCCTCTTAACTCTGAGGAGAGAGCTGTGTGCAAAAGGAAGGGAACCAACAACAAGTCAGGGTGATTAAATAAGTGGCTAATACTAAAATATGCATCTTTTCTGGCAGCATATATGGACTTCATAGGTTTTTGAAGATATGCCAGCTGTCGTACACGTCATACCCATAAAAAGGAGAGACAGGATGATTTTCACCCTGGAATTTTTAAAGTAAGTAAAAAAACCCAAGACTATTTAAGAAAATAGTTGATAACATGTTTTTACAGTTTATATCAATGTATACAAGCTTTCCTTTAGTGAACAGGTTTGTTGGTTTTGGCTGCACTTTTTGACCATTAAGAAGGTAGTTATTACACTAATTTTTGGCAATGATTTAGTAGGAGGTGGTTACTTTAAAATTTTTACTTCAAGCGATTAAAACACTGAGGCGGGCATAAAAACAAGTTTATTGCAACTTGAAGAACATTATGGGAGTAGTGCATGTTGTTCACAGCTGCTACAGCAGTTGTTAGTGCATGGAACTTTGTTTACAACTCCTTCAATTTCCAACAAATTCACAGGAATCCAATTCTAAATAAAGGTTGAAAAGTAATAATTAGAAATTTTAAATAAGCCTAATGAAGGTCATTACAAATAATTTGGAACTGGTGCCCACATACACAATAATGAGATAATTCTGGTACATGGAAGGAGTGAAGACACTAAATGGAATAGCAGCTTATCAGGCTAAGTCTGGTGTAAACATACAGGAAGGCAAGACATGATATATGTTTCAGCAAGTGCCTATATGAGAACTATACATTCCCATCTATGAAAACAACTCTAAAAACAACCTTTTGTTTTGTAAACGTTTTGTAGTGTTTGAATGCACACAATGAAACATATAGTTACAAACAACTTCCTTCCAGAAGGCATCAAACAGTTTTCCCACAGGCGGAATTTGGATTGTGTCTCTGGAATAGATGCACTGTAAGAAAACGTTTGCAGTATAAACACTTCCATGACATTTACAGCCGAGGCTTTGAAATCCCTTTAAATCAATTCAGAATGCTTCTGTGAGATAGCATAGCAATTCTTTTACATACAGACATGTAAAAATAGGCTAAAAGAATTGAGATTCCAAAAAGAAACACTCAAAAAGACTCTGAAAATAAAGATATTGAGGCTTCACCAGCTGATATTAGAGGTACAGTCTAGCTCAAAACCCCTCTGCTTTCTTGAGAAACCCTTAGGGAATGTAGTTGCCAAAAAATCAAAGGCTGAACAAGGAAAATGAGGGCCCTTTACTGACAGGAGTAGGTGGTTCAGTGACAGAGGATAGGTAATAGATGCTTTTTGCCTTCTCTGTCCCAGTCTCTGCCAACAATGTCTTCCAAGTCTCCACAGGCAAGATGCAAGGAGGAAAGGAAATACTAGCAGTAGGTGCAGGCTGAATCACGCGTTAATTATGAGATATATCAGCCTTTGAGGTTGTTGAGGAAGCTGTCCAGTGTCATAATGAGGCCTGTCTCTGTTATCCTTGAAAGATCATGAAGATCAATAGAGGTCCCAGTGGCTAGAGAAAAACAAACTTTGTACTCATCTTCAAAGAAAGAATCATAGAATCATTATG
>VZZY01002719.1:411-28638 GCA_013400335.1 Eurystomus gularis
CCCCGCCCCCCCACCGCCCGGCGCCCCGCGCTCCGGCTTGTGTTTCTTCGGGGATAATAAAATGTTTTTTTTCTACTTTATCTGTCATGAAACTGCCCCTTTTCTACATACGGAAAGCCGTGGAAGTGCCTATTTTCACCTATCGGTGTCTTGCCACGAAAAGAGTGTAGTTTGGGTAGAGAGGGGACAATAAATCCCGAGTCCTGGAACCGAAAGGACCTTGAGAGAGTGAAAGTTTTGCGTTTCTTTGTAATTTACAAATTCTCCGTTAAAGTTAACGTGAGACAGGAAACTCAGTATTAATCTTCAGAGGGTCTTTTTCACATTAGTAAAGAAATCGAACATTTAGAATCTCGATCTTTAAAATAAAATCGTTTCAAAGAGAGTGAGGTAGCACAGACTCCCACAAGCCGTGCCTCCGCTTCTCTTACCGAGGTTTATACCTCTGGCTGCTGCGAAACACCCAATTAGGGATTTTTTTTTTCCCTTGTACTTCCAAAGCTAAAGTTTCCGAAGGGTACGCATGAAATAACAGAAGCATATTCTTTATTTACCTCAGAATGAGCTACTTTCTCTGCAGCTCTTCGCTGTTGTTGACATAGCAAAAGGCTCTCTAATGTTAATACAATGAATTGGGACACGAAGACCAAAGATGAAAAGGTTTGTGTCACATCACTGAGCTTCATGTAAGTCTCTAGCATACAGAAACAGACCGCACTCCAAATAAAGCACACAGTGCTATTTCTGTAAAATCTGTTGGTATGATTCAGTAACACAGAAAAAAAAACAGTAGAGATCGAGTCTGCAAGATATGTGAAAGCAGCATTTTGTTCATATTTTGATGCCAAGCTAGGAAGAAAATCTCAATTTTTGCTTACTGCTCTTTTGCCACGTTACTGATTAAGTCACAGCAGCTTCTGTACATAAAACCATATTTTTCTCTCCCATTTTTCTTCTAACTCTTCCTCATCATTGAGGTCTCCTAGCTGAGGAGTTATCTCTGAGATAGGGAAGACAAATGAGACGGCAAATTCAGCAAATCTGGGCTTTCAAAGCCATGTTAGAAGCAGGATGGCTTATAGAGCAATGTTCACTGAGAATTTTACAAAGGCAGGAAAACCTGACAGTAACACATTTACTTCATGTAGTAATAGGGGGCATAAAGAATTGAATAGGGAAATCATTAACATCTCCTGAAGTTTCCTGAAATCAGGTGGATGATGGAATATCCTGCTGTGTTCCACTGAGGTCTGCTAAAAGCCCCGATGTTGTTTAAAAACTAATTACAGTGTCTTTAAGCTGAATCTTTTTATACTCACTGACTCTTTTCCCAATACCAGTGCCAATACTGGAGTTGTTACAGATGCCTTTCTACCTCACAATAAAGCAATTTCCCCCATTCTCTGCAACTCTTATTCTGCAAGAGCAATAATGCAGCACAATCACACAATTTCCTTCAATCTGTAATTTGATATTGTCAAGACTGTTTTCCTTACAGACATGTAGTCAGATGGAATACAGCTGTATTTAGACACGTATATGTCTAAATGTCATAACATCTGATGTCATAATGTCCAATGTATATATGTCATGTTTGTCTACATTTAGACATATATATGTCTAAATCCTGTGTAGCAGTGATAACTGCAACACCAACCATCCGGAGGAAAAGCCTCCCAGTATGTGTTAGAGCAACACATACATGTTGTTTTAGTCCTTGTCTTACTCCTCTTTTGAGGCTAGCGATCTCCATCAGATATTAAATGGCCATTTTGCGACTTAAAGCTATTTTTTGTAATTATTTTAAATGCTTCTGCTTATTTGATTTGCCACTTATATTTTTACTCCATTATTCCGTCCCTTATTGCTAAGAAGACAATATATTGTCATGATCGTCTCACAAACAAGCAGTCAAGCTATGTGTATTAGGGGGAGGATGCAGAAGTACCAGAGAAAAATCAAGGCATACAAGAAGAGCTGAATACAGTGTCACCGCATTCAGTAGTGAATACACAAGGACTGTGGTTTGCCCTCCTTCCCCAAATATTGCTATTCCTTGTGTGATTAGCAGCATGAAAAGCCTGAAGTTATGCACCAGAGGTCATTACTCTAGTCATCATCAAGCTTATTTAGGATACATGGAAGTAGTACAAATCTCCCTGCAATGCAGACAGAAAAAAAAAAAGGAGGAAATAGGAAGAACACTTGCTGGGAAAGATTCTTGCTCCCTCTTATGCATTTGCCATCACAATTACAGCAAGATTCACTGCCTTACTTTAGAAGAGGTGACCATAAGAACAACAGGACCTCAGTGGTATTCCACAGTGTTGGTCTCTACGTGCTCTGTCAGTACGGACAGAGATACCTGGTAGAGTAACAAAGATCTGCCAGCAAATCCCACAGAGTGTTTTTTGCCAGTGCTACCAATGTGAGCCAGATCAGACTGTGGGGCTAGATCTGAAAGCCTCTTCAGAGCACTTCCCAGCCAGCAGGAAAAGTATAGATTATTATAAACAGTAACATATGCCTCCTAACTTTAAAAAATATATAGTAAACCAAATCAAAATTAATGCCTGCAAGATGACAAGCAATTTTTGCAAATGACACTAATTTTCCATTTATTGCATGTCCCTTTTGTGATACATAACTTGTCACTAGGTGACAAAGCATAGTGACCACCAGAGATTACATTACAAGTCCTAGGAAGAGTACCTTACAGAGGTTCAGTCCTCAGTTGTTTGTACACATACTGAGGATAATTCTTCCTGAACTTTGTTCCTTTTGCTCCCCTTCCTTATGACATTCCCATGAGTAGCTAACTGCACTGAATTTCTTCATTTCACATTTTCATGTCTTTCCCAAACATGTGAAGCCCATCTCCATTTTGAAGACAGGAGAACCAAGAGTCACTTATCCACATTTCTTGAACATGCAGTAACGTGGATCCTCTGATTTGTATCTGATTCATGTTTTCCACCCTCCTCCTACTGAGGCCAAGCTGTACATGTTAACTCTCACCATTTCCTGTCAGCAGAAAAACAGTTCAGAGATTAATCAAATTTCACAAGGGAAAAAACCAAAAACTGCTCAAAGTGTAATTAATTTGCTCATTTTAACTTTTAATTTGTAAGAAACCTCAGCTCCCTTCCGTACAGTCCAGGCCAGGACATCAGTCTGCAGGTGGGGTCAGGATCAGTCCCAGTGAGGGGCTCTGGGGTCAGACACAGCTCCAGGCATTGGGCACCTCCATGATGCAGTGGGGCCATGCCCAAGCAGGGCTGTGGGGGGCTGGAGACCAGCCCTGGTGCAGCATTGCTGAAGCAGATTGAAATGTAGTCCTGGGACCCGGGCAGGGTGGGGGGAGCCCCAGGATATGCTGGGCAGGGAGAGGCAGGGCTAGTGGTGCCCTGACAGGACCCTTCTTTGGTGTAGCAAGGACTATAAAGGGCTCTTAAAGCTGTTGCTTCAGCATCCCTCTAGAGCCAGACAATAAAGACCAATTTTGGCCAAGTTGCATTAAAATGTTTGGTTAAACTCCTAGCAGACAGAGAAGTAGATTTCTGTTATAACAAAACTCTACTGCCACTTGTGCTTATCATTGACATTTGATGCAGTCACCAGCTTTAGGTTCAAGACAGCTGAGAACAACAGTTCCTGCACCTCGGTTTAGTGATTCTCAACTCTTTTGTCATCAGACACATCAAAGTGTGGGAATGGCTTGGCTGACCTTGTGTAGGGCCCACAGTGGTCAGCTGGATCTGAACCACCCTTCCACGTTCATTTCATTGACCCTCACAGGGAAACATCTCAAGAGGTTTTCGACTAGCAGTAGTCAGCTTCAGTTGTCAACCTCTCCTTCTAGATAACAGCATTTACACCCCCTTCAGCACAGTCAGAAAACTTAAAAGGGGACAGCAGAAACAGCCATTTGTTCCACCTTTTAGCTGCTATCTGGAGAAAATGCTGACCTACAGCTTTGGTCTAGGTGACAATGTACAAGTTGCCCTACTAACTGCTGGTGGGAACTCACATCCTTTCCCATCCCACTCTGAAGCATGACACTCAGGTCACAGCTGAGGGGGTGCTTCAGACAGTTTCATTCCTCTATGGCAGCTGGTCTCAAACTTCTGGCTGATGTGCAGTGCTTGGGTGCCTCATTGGTGCCCACTCTGGCCAAGGAAAGGATAAAACTGCTTATACCTGCTCTCAGCAGCTAAGCGTATTAGCTGTTCTCTGATTAATCTAGGCACATAAGAGCTGCCTTTTGGACCTGTTTCACCTCTTTATTGCTGTGACTCATGGTTTGGGAAAAGACCTGTTTGCAGAAGAGTACTCACTGCATTTAGGGATCTCTGCAGCCATCATGGAATAATTCATGCATTACTAGTTTTGTTCCTCCTTTACTAACCGATAGCTTTGACTCTTCTCCTTTCTTCCACCATCAGCAATCAACACTGCCCAAATACAAACTGGAACCCCTCCACTTGCTGCAGAGAAGCCAGAGAGATGAGCAGCCGCCTCACAAAAACAAGCTCGCTGGGGCTCAGCTCAGGTGGACAAACGTCCGTGAGGGAGACGAGATTGGCCCCTCCTCCTGTGTTGCTGGAGAGTAGGGATTGAAGATGACGTTCCCTGCACTTTTCCTAGAGGACGCTGGGATGCAGAGTCTGCAAAGGAAAGGAGCAGTTTGGCACAGATGTCCAGCAGCTGAAGCGCTGCCCTGAGCTAAGTGCAAAAATAGCTGCTGCCATCACTGCAGCTGTGAAAACAGGGGGGGTTGCGTGGAGCTGGGCAAGAAGACGCCTTCAGAGAAGAGCTGGAGGAGAATGGATACTTCTGGTGTGTTATTTTGCCACCTTCTTTATGAGTGTATGGAAGGTGTGTTACATAAAGTGTTTAGTTTTGGGACCCTGCATACATCCATGTCTCTTGTTCCTTTTCCTCTAGACTCCTCTGACAGTTTTGAGCTGGTGAACAACTTCTAAGGTTTTTTTAAAATCTACCTGCATGAAACAACATTCTTTCCTTATTGCTGCCATGTATTCAAACGAGAATTCCCATGACAGCTGTTCCATCACTTCCATATTCAGAAAAAAATGAATTTTTTTGTCAGGGACCTTACAAGGGAAACACTCCTGTTGGCCTACTGATGCTTTTTCTTTTCCAAGGAATATAAAGAAAAGAATGCTGTGGCCTTGAAGGCTGAATTAGTATCCCTCACATAATACTGTCTAGAATCAGAAGTATGATATACATTTAAAAATAGGGAAGTCTCACCCTTCAGTCTGGAAGAGGCCCAGAACAAGGGAATTTAAGATCATGACCTTATCAGTATTTAAAAAGCTGTGCTAGGTGACAGGGTAGCCTCAGGGAGCAAACACTCATCTGAAACTGAGGCTACCTACATTCCCCATTTGGTTCTGCCCCTGAGGAATGAACAAACCATCACCTTCCTCACAGTAGGTGATAACAGGCATCTTCCAAAGTCGTTGAGATTGCTGCAGAAGAGCAAGAAATTGTGAATTGTCTGTAGCTTCATGTTGGTAACCAGAGGTCCTGGATCCTAACTGATGTGATTTTTGAGTACACATCAGGAAGTGCATCAGCCACTATATGCTTCCTGAAACATAAAAGGTGATGAGAAGTAGGCTGATTACCAATGCCTGCTTACAGTCTACTGTGCTAAGGAGGAAAAGGCTTCTACTGAGGAGGAGATTTTAGGAAAAGAGACTGCTTTTTGCTAGGGTCCTCCATGACTTCCCACCATGGGAAGACCTGCCTATAAAACATCTAAAGAAGAAAAAGTGTTTCAGGTGCAATGCGTGGTCCATACTAAAGCTGAAAGAAGAAGGATGCTCATCTTCAGACATCATTCTAATGAGGCACAAAATAGAGCAACATAATTGCTTTCTGAGACTTGATTCAGCTCCCTGACTATATTGTGTTCAAGCAAGGCCTGACTTACTGTCAGACCATATTCACCCTCTCTACCCAGTTCCAATTCTTCAAGCCTGCAGAGCTGCTTCAAGTGTGAGAACATTTCTCTACAGCTATACCAGTTCAGTGCAAAATGTTGTCATCTGATCTGTGCAGTCACTCAATCTCTGATGTGCTGCAGATATGATAGCCAGCCTAGAGGGGAGCCCTAGGATATGCCAAGAGGTGTTAGTCTCATGGATTTGGATTAAAATCTGATCTAGGTATCAATAATGCAATTTGTCCCTAAAGCCAGAGCCCATAAACAATCTCCAAAGCAGGTTTGTCAAATTAAGAGTCTTGATTCAAGATGGACATAAAGGTCATCCCAACACCAAATATCCCCCCCTAAATACTGAGTTCAGTGTGGATGCAAGCAGCGTGAGCAACATTTGGAGGTACAGAAGGAAACCTTCCTTCATGGCCTTCTGATGGAACCACTACAGTGCACAGCACCAGACCAGGGAGGTCTGGAGTGTCTGGAAGTAGGGATGCTCCAGGCAAAAGGGTTCTTGCTCTCAGCAGCAGCAAGTGGCAGACCAGTGCCTGTCCTCCACAATGCAGCTCTGCTGCCTCTAATGATAACCTACTACAAAGCTTCTCATCTTGAAGAAGATGAGAAGGCTTAGGACCATAGGAGGCTTAGGACCACTAGTAACAATTAAAAGACTCTAGTTTGACTTATGTGATCTATGGGTCAAGGTTCCAAATGACCTTTTTTATTTATCCCCCTGGCCTCCAAGCTGTAAGAGCAAACATGGATTAAGATGATATTTAGTGGACATCAACAGCACATTGTATTTGTGTTTATATTAACTGAAACAAAAGCCTCTTTAAATGAACAACTGCACAAGTGCTTTAGCCAGTCATATTGCCAGCAAATCTCATAAGCTCACAGCTCACTCCTTTTTCCACATCATTTAACTTGTTAAAGAGCACAGATCCTCGTGCAGACGCCTGCAGAACTCCCTGATGACCTTCTTCTATTTAGCCATATGCTTTTTTCAACCTTCTATCAAATAACTATCCATGCTCGATTTTCCCTTTTATCCTGCTGCTGTTGACTTTTCTTTAAGGTCTTTTCAGAGAAGCTTTGTTAAAAGCCTTTGGAAATCCAGGCAGATCACATCAACCAGATCACCCTTCCCCACATACTGGTTGACCTCGCCAAAAAAACTTCAAGATGTTTGTAAGGCAGGGCTTCCCTTTACATGCTGAAACTATGCTGACATTATTGAAAAGGCTGTATTGATCCATGAGACAGTTCTGACCCTCGCTATAGCTCTACCAGTGTGTCTGGCATAGCCAGTAGGTTTATAGACTAAGAGTCCTATGGTCTGAGAGGGTCTTGTAGAGAGAGCAAAGTTAATCAATCACAAAAGTCCAAGTCACATACACCCTGTAGCTGCATGCCTGGAAGCATGAAACTCGGCACTGGACAAGGTGGCAAGTACTGGGCCAGGTGGCAACCATCACTAAGATCGATACCTGGTGTTATCTGGATGCCTGGAGGAGTGTGAAACAAGGTGAAGGCCTCGTGGTCCCAGTCTCCCATTTTTCTGCCCTGAAACAAAGGAGCCATTACCTCCACCCATGCAGGTGTGAATTAACGGACTTTGTGAGATTAACATAAGTGATAAGATTGTCTATAGTCATCCCCACCCGCACGTATACCCTGGTGATTGCAATGTGGAAATTTGAGTATAAATATCACCCCAATCACGGCCCAAAAATCGGGACAAGGATTTGGAACCATACCGATGGCTGGATGGATTGATGAATTCGCTCTCCCCACGCCCCCCCCGACTCGGGATGTCTTGTGGGTAAGATTATTTACCTCAGCTCATGCTGAGTGATATACTTTTCCTCCCCGGGTGTATTTCACATTTCTCCTCAGGTGCATTTCTGTGCTTCCCTGAGTGTATTCTTGTTTCGTTTTCCCTTTATCTTTTCGTCGCGACTGTACTGTCCTGTGCTCCACTGTATTTCTGTTTGACGGGCTTGTCTATCAGCCAGGTGGCCGGGCTTACAGTGGGCAAGTTGTCGTTGCTTGTGTGCGTGTGTGTGGGTTTTAGTGTGTTGTTGTTATATTAGTTAACCATAGTGTACCTGTAGCTCTTAATTTATCACCGGCAATCCAAAAGGACCTGCAAATATTGATGTAAATAAACGGTTATTATTTGTTTCCCCGATTTGCGTCAGTCGCATATTCGGTGCCGGCCTTATAAGACCAGACTTCTTCCCCCGTTTTTGCAACATTTATTAGGTCTCAGGCAGGATTTTTGCTGCTGCTGTGATAGGTGGAGGACTTAGTACTAGTTGTTTGGTTTTTTTTTTAACTAGAATCCTTTTTTGGAAAGCTCAGTTTTATTTTTATGCTTAATCTGCTAGAGTTTATGTACTTTCCTGTGTTCTTTACTTAGACACACCTGCAGCTTTCTGAATGATGCTTTCTTACTCTCAACCCTCCCTCCTATTATCAGCACCAGCACCTTTCCCTTTCTCAGGCCTTTCTAGGTGTGTGGCAGCCCTACCATTATGTCCCCAGCATGGTCACTTCAGCCATCTCCATCTACCTGTGAGGATTTAATCCTTCCAGCTGTTCCTTTAAACCTTCTTTTAACAAGCTCAAGGTTTCCAAAGTGCCTACCGTATCAGCAAAATGTGGCAGTGCTCTTGTCTTGATTCCCAGGCTTCAAGCCCTGATGTTGAGACAATCACAGCACTGATTCAGTTCCCTGACCTTCTCTTTGAATGCTAACCCTCTTGTTTTATGCTATCCCCTGATGTATCCTTTTCTAGAGGCTACAGAATTTGCTATATCTTGTTCTTGGGAACACCATCCTGAAAAATATCACCACTGGTTGGCTTTCCCTCACTCCTCAGTTAAAAAGCTCACTGACAACCTTCTGCATGCTCATAGCCAGAAGCCCATTTCTCTTTTGACCTCCAAATGAGGGCCATTTCTCCTAAGTGCTCTGCAGTAAAGAAGTGTTCCCAGATCCTGCTGAAACCTTATTCTCAGCCAGGCTGTGAAACTGCCATCCACATCCCTCCCTGGTCCAAAGGAGGATATTGGGAGCTTTTCAGCAGCAGGCAAGCATAGACATGCCGGTTTTCATCTTCTTCCCCAGGAGCTTACATGCTGAATCCAGAACTTTTCCCCTTCCTTTCACTATGTCATGGTTTAGACCCAGCTGGGAGCTGAGCACCATGTGGCCACTTGCTCCCTGCCCCTAACTTTCTCCTCTGGAGAAGTTCTCTCAAGCCACATGTCCTCTAATCAGGAATGGGATAGGGAGAGTAAATGGGAGAGCTCATATGGTGAAGAGGCAGCCTACAGAATAATCTGGGAAAAGCTATCTTACAGCTAAATTAAACCTGTAGCCATGTGTAGCCTGTGAGGAGATAAAGAGGTGATCACCTTCCGCACAAACATCTCTTCTACATACTACGTGTATGGACCATGATCCTGATGCAAGCATGAGTCAGAAGAGTTGTCCTTGATAATCTAATTCTTCCCTATTGCATCTTAGGGTTTTCCTTTCCCTGCAGCTCCAGATCTCATGGAGCTCAAAGGAAAAGCTGTTGTAAAAATGTTGGGTTTTTTTTTCAGAATCTTCCTTGAAAATAGTTTTTTTGGTATTTCAAAGGAGAATCTTCTCATCTCACTCCAGCAATTTCCAGCTGCCAGAAGAGCATCTTCTGCAAGTGAGAAACAAAGTGTAAGGTAGAACCTGTTCTGGGCTGCCCTCAGTGACAAAAGGGTCTATCTTGGCTCCATCCAACCCGGGGAGATACAAACAGCTTTACTGTACTCTATAAGTCTTGTCCTAGACCCAGCTCAGCTAGACCCAAAAGAAAGGTCTCTCTTCCCAGTTTGTGTCTGGAGTGGCTTAGAAAAATCAAAGAATAGTTAAGGAAATATATATTTTTAATTTTTGTTTGTTTCCTTCCTTTGTTTGGTTTTGGGGTGGGTTGGGGTTTTTTATATTACTGAACTGGTAAAAAAGAGGCACTATCTAATCTTTTCAAGGGCTGCATTTGATCAGGCACTACCAGAGAGGTTTACTACACCTCCAAGCCTTTGTACCTCCCAGAATGATGCCATTTTTAGAAAATATCTTTTTAAACTGCATGTGTTCGCAAACCACAGGGTCACTCAGCCATGCTCTGCCCTTATGGCTTCTGCTAATCACACAGGGCGTATCTGCAGATGCAGGGAAGCACGTTCTCTCCCGGGTTTCCTTTCCTCCATCCCATGACCTGATCATTTGTTCTGGAGGGTGCAGGAAGTGAGCTGAATCCACTCGGGCCAGAAGAATCTGCTGACCATCTCTGTAGTCTCATGAAATTGCTTCAGGGACACCAGGCAGTAGAGAGCTCAGGCACAGCACACATCTGAACTAGAAGCCTGGGAGAAACACCAGGCTCCCATCCCCATCATGTCCTGGCTCTGCAGCTGGCCAGATTCCCCACTTCTGTAAGCACAGTCCCAGGCCTCTTTGGAGTTGTGACTTACTCTTTCCAGGTCTCCCATTAACAGATTTGGTACTGTGCTTGAAAGTACCTTCATGAGACTACCACCCCCTCTTTATAATTTCCCTTTAAAAAGGTTTCTATTACCGATAGCTTTTATTTCTGATCAGGTCTGGGGAATGTGTAATAAGTAATTTCTGAGTTCCTTGCACCAGGTTATGCCCTAATGTTAACAAAGGTACAAAAGATCTATCTGGTCTTTAGTGAAGAAGCATTTCCATTTCTCCTTCCCTCTAAGCACAATGGCAACAGGACAAAATGCTTCTGACTATTTTTCCCTGCTGAGTTACCAAAAGGAATCCCCTTGCGGCTTCATATTTTGAGAATGGAAGACCTGATCTGAATATAAAAGTCCTGGCTTGACAAAGATAATAATTATTTGAATTGTTTGTTTGGTTTGTTTGTGTATTTTTTCAGTTCATATTCAGCCATTTAAAGCTGAATCTTAGTCTCCCTGGACCAAGAAGAAACCATTAGGACTGTGATGCAGTGATGTTATCTGTCACTTTCTTGCTTTGCATTCCTAAGTGCAGCTCTGCACCTGCCATTACTCTGGTTAATGACTTTAAGCTGAAGGAGGGTAGATTTACATTAGATGTAAGGAAGAAACTCTTCACTGTGAGGGTGGTGAAGCACTGGAGCAGGTTGCTTGGAGAAGTTGTGGATGCCTCCTCCCTGGAAGTGTTCAAGGCAAGGTTGTATGGGGCTTTGAGCAACCTGGTCTACTGGAAGGTGTCCCTATCCATGTCAGTGGGGTTGGAACTGGATGTTCTTTAAGGTCCCTTCCAACCCAAACCATTCTATTATTCTATGATTTTGCAAATGCCTGTGTTCTTCTGTATATGTCTGGCTTGTACATGTCCTCTGCTAATCCTGAGAATGTGACTGACAACTTGTCACTCCCAAGCACGAAGGGGGATGGGGACCATGTGCTACCACTATGCAGTGCCAGATCACCAAACTCATTATTTCTTTGCCTGATCCCACACAGTTAGCATAAGGGTCACTCTATGAAAGGACTACATTAGCCAAAAACAGATAAAAGAAATATATATATATATATACTTCTTTATACCATAAGTCACTTGGAAATTCTGGACTTTACTGTCCTAGAAGGCAGTGGAGGTAGCTGGTGTCAGGAGGGTCAAAAGGTACCAGGTAAATCCATGGGCAAAAGAAGTCTACTATTGAAGGGGACAGGCAGGGATGTACCACTGCCACCTGCACTCTTCCACAATAGCATTTCCTACTAGCACTGCAGGACACCAAGTGCTGGGTTACAGGGACCATATCTGTCCCAGAGCATTCTCTGTGGGGCAGGACATTTGAAACTGGAGCATTAACCTAACAAACCTAGGGGACATTGAATAAGGCAGGAGAAGGAGAAAGAATTGCTGTCTATAATAAGTCATGTATTAGAGAGCAGGTGCCTGAAAGAGATGGACTGAGTGAGCTTTTGGGGATGGCTGTTTCTCCTGGCTCTAGAGGGAGTGTCAGAAGGTGAAGAAGCTGGTTGTGCGTGAACGTCTGAAGAGGGCTGAAATTAGGTGAGATGCTTCCTTGTCTGAAGTTCAAGATAACAATTTTTAACTTCTCCTGGACTTCTTTAGGCCTTTGTGTGTCTGCCACATTTCTACAGTGACAGATGGGGAGGGGTTAATCAATGTAATGAATTTCATTAATTTTTTATCACAGTGCATTTTTTTAAATATGAAATGTTTCCTGCTGAACTTTAGTCCTGGTACTAAAAGCTTAACAATATGAAATTAACAATAATTCAAAACAAACCCTCCAAAATGGGTCTTGCAAATGTTTTAAAAAACTGAGAGGAGACCTGAAAAATTTAGAGGAATCCAGGACTTGATCTTCCATCACAGTTCAAATCACTCAACTTTAAGTTAATCTTCTTCAAATGTAGCACTGATTTCTAGAAGGATTGTGGATAAACTCTTTTATTTGATGTTGGGGTGCAACAGTGACACATGACTGTGCCCATTCCAGGGCAAGTCAAATCCCTCTTTATGAAATTTGAGGGTTTTGAGCTGAATATTCCCAACACAAAGTCAGCATCATTGGTAAAACTGGTATGGAATTAACACGCAGAACTGCAATGCAGCCTCAGTTTATCCAATTCATTCCATCTCCAATACCTAAATTTGGTTACAAGTACTCTTTTCTAAGTTATTTTTCAATTAAATGCCCATGTATTGTTATGAATATTAAATATCTCTCTTGATTAGCTGTAAATGATGTACAATAGAACTGTTTATTAATTTGAAGAAGCAAGAGAAGAATTAAGATTAAATAAAAGCACATATTCTAAAACCATAGTCTTTGGCTTTCATATATTTAAAAAGAAATACTAGAGTTCAAAAAAAATAGTAAAAAAAGTTTTCTTTACAAAATTTGTCAGACAATGTCAATGAACTGAGACCCCACATCATCTCATGTTTTTTTTGTTTTTTTTTTTTTTTACATTCTTTGTTCAATATCAGAGCAAACACTTTTTTAGCACATTTGAAATCACATTGCTCAGCCACTGCCCAGGTAGCTGGTGGTGAAACACACAGGGATGTGGAGTAAACCCTGTCACTGAAGCTTTCTGGCCCTGGCTAGTATCAAGTACAGAGACAAGATCAGGAACTTTCTTTGTGCAAATACAAGATGATACCAAATTCAATTTTCCTGTCAAAGGTACATTTTCCTAGCCCTTCCTTCTGTCATGATTGATTAGTGAAATGATGCTCAGTGTCCTCAAGCCTCTGAGTTCAGACTTCTTCTAGGTACCCTCAAAGCTGAGACTTATTATGTCACCAATGGCCATATCAGAGCAATTGAGAGCAAGAATTGAGGAGCAAGAGATAGTGGGAGTGTCTCTGCTAGATCATTAGGCCGGACAGCCATTTGCTACTGGCAAGGGGCAAATAAGGGAGCCAAGTAAAAGCTCTGTCCTGCGCTGACTGAAACACAGACACTCTCATTTCCTAGCTAATAAACACTACATCTACCCAGCAATCTGTTATCCCAAGGCTCCCAAGACTAGTTTTGGGGGTTTACACATGAGTCTTTCTAGCCCATTAGTTTTCTTGGTAAAGATATGTTGTTGGTACCATACTTCCCAGCTGAGCTGTTTTTTCCTTCCTGTTCAAAATGTGGTCCTGTGGACACTGCATAGACCTGCCAGCATGCAGAAACTCCACTGAAGGTTCCTACACCAGCAGCTCCATTTCCTGCACTGGAGGATATGGACATCACTCTGGCGGGGGAAGACCACAGAGCAGGACATGAAACCATAGATTGGCTAACACTGCTGGCCATTCTTGCTGGCAAAGGGGAATAAGAAACCATGGACATCTGTGCCTTGTACTTTTGTTGCAGGACACAGGGATTTGTTCTAGCCTAGTTCCCTACAGAAATCAACAGGGCTGATGGCAAGATTGTCAACCAGTAACCTTTGAGCTTCCAGAGCAATCTCAGCCAGAATTTGACAAAGCAGCCTGATTTCTTGCAAGTTCCATGACAATAGGTAGTTTTGTAGGTGAGAAGAATCCAGGCTTCTGTTTCCTACAAGAAAAACTTGGCAATACGTGCTTAGCCTTCAAGAAGTCCACAGGAAAAAAGCCACAAGAAACCAGGCTACCTAATTTATACTTTTCACCAAGCTTTTAGGTTTCTTTGCAGTTCTGGAAATATGGTAATGATTCTCTATTCTGAACAGTGCTTGAGGGTATGGGCAGCCAGACTTGCTCATTGTGGCACTGCTGCTGCCACTGCTGAGACGCTGAACAGAGAAAAGTCCTCCATCAGCAGATCTCAGCAGAACATGCACACAGCCGCACTCAGTCATGTCAGCTGTGCCACAGGCAAGGCTGGAGGCATATGGGCTAACTGGGGAGTTGGGTTTTTGTGCGTCAGAGAAAGAGCCTTCTGCCATAAAGCCTGCACTGAAACATATAATTAAAGGTGACAAATGGCCATATGAGCTGGTCTGTTTAAGTCCATTGCAGAAATTCACTCTCCATGTCCAAATAAGTACTTGAGCTCTGCAGACACTGCTGACAGTGTTTTGACAAAGCAATTTAGGATGGCATTTTTGCTACATGAATGCTTGCTCACAGAGCAGGAACAGACACGGTCAATGCACTTGGCTAATACCCTGCCTAACTGGAACTAACAAGAAGTGTTTTCATCCCACAGGCTGTCCTGTTCCCCCCACCCTGCCCTCCTCTTTGTAGCTTTCTCCAAAGCCGGTAGAAGTCACACACACTGGTGAGCAGAGCCCAGAGCAGCCTGCTTCATTCTGGAATGCTTTCAAAAAATTAATTTGGATCTACTGGTAAGGTTACTAAAAGCCAATGCAGCCCTTTCTTGATCTAATTTGCTTTATTTGGTTTAGGTTTTGCCTGTTCACATTCCCACTGAATCTAAACGAATGTCTTGCTGTGAAGAGTTGAAATTTGTCATTGATTCAACTGACCACAGGAAAAAGGAAAAAAAAGGCAACTGTTAGCCCCTGGATCCAGCAGTTAAGGTTGAAAGCACCAAGTGTGACAGAAATGCCCTGCTAAAAAGAGGATATTTCAATGTAAATTTTCTCCAATTATCTGATCAAATTGGCGGAATTATCTGATCAAAACTATGTTAAGAAAGAAAGTGTATCTTTGAAACTCCAGCTTCAAATATTAAACATTTACATTCAAACGTTACCGTGCAGTAGCTCCAAACAGCTTCAGAATAAACACCTCTGCTATATATCCCTTCTGCTGGAGAGAACAAGGGGAGAAACACCAGTCCTTTCTGCCAAAATCCACTGGAAGGAAGAGAGCTGAGGTAATAAAACATCCTTCCTTCCCTTTGCTGGTCATCTGCTCCCACAAAATGCCTTCAGGGCAGATTTTGTATGGGGCTGGCTTCTGCCCATTTCAAGAGGATGTGTCTAGATGGGAAAGGGTGGAACAGAGAGTCCATTTTTGGCCAGGGTAGCTGTGAAACACCTCCTGTGCCCCTTCTACCCTCAAGCCCAAGCTCTTCACAGGCCAAGAATAAAGAGACTGTAGGAGCAGAGGGGTTGACTGAAAATGTACAGCAGGCAAGATGATGAGGCCTCTGTTAGCTCATAGGACTGTCCAGTGAAGGTTAGACCTACCCTTCAAGTCTTGAGATGCCTGGTAGCTGAGATTCACTCCAAGTAGGTCCCAGGGGCCTCAGCAGATGTGCTTACATCTGGGCAGATCTGGTAATGGCACTGAAAGCCTTTCAGTCCCTGGGAGGTGCTCAGAGAAGATGCTCCTCTCACATCCTGCTTCCAGTCCCACCTACTCACCTTTGCTGGAGGAAGTCTCTGTTATTATCATTGGGAGAGAAGACCAGCACTCTCACCAAAGGGGTGCTTGTCAGAGTTTCAGCAGGGACAAAAACAGATCAAAACATGCTGCTGTAGGTCAACTCCCTAGGAAATAATGTTTCTTATTCTAATACATATTTTCTTTTTTAAATCAATTTGACATCTGTAGCTCCTCATGGGGAGTCTTTACTTTCTGGGCATGCACCTCTTTAATGGGGTGGACTATGGGAAAACACTCTCTTTAGACAGTGAAAGAGCCCTGGGATGATCTCTGTGAGAAACCATCCTAGGCTGAGACCAACATCTCCTCTCGTGTGAAGTGCAGGTCTTTCAGTGTCCAGGAAACT
Organism: Eurystomus gularis; assembly: GCA_013400335.1. Taxonomy (NCBI): domain Eukaryota; kingdom Metazoa; phylum Chordata; class Aves; order Coraciiformes; family Coraciidae; genus Eurystomus; species Eurystomus gularis. The sequence continues at coordinate 16,618 of VZZY01002719.1, forward strand.
CTATGAGGGAATACTATACAGAAAGTGAATTGTCTCTTTTGCACTCAAATCACATCCTCACCCACACAATGAGCATCGCAGGGGTTTCTGACAACATTCTGCAGCTGAGGGTAATGAAAGAAGAGTGCTGGGAAAGGAAGAAGAGCAACTAAAACTGTGTCTTCTCAAGCTCATTCTGGACCTTTTTCTTTTTTCTTTTCTTTTTTTTTTTTTCTTTTGTTATTTCATTTTACCAAAACTCACTGTCCTAAAAAGGACGTCTCTGCTGGCAGAAGTCCTAATGCAGATGGAGATACATAAAAAAAGCCTATTCTATGTGAGAATGTTCAAAAGAACTCTTGTTTCTATCAACTGCAAACCTACGCCAAGGCAGATGGGCTCCAATTCAAGCATACGTTTGCTAAAACAAAGGGAAGGGCTAAAACAGTTTCCTTCAGTGTCAAAACTCATCTTCCTGTTAATGTGCAATATGTACAAAGTGTAACAGACCCAGATTGCTTATTTAAGCATCTTCAAAACAATGTTTTCTCTTTTCAGGTCTGTGACAGGTTGAAGTAGCTCTTCAATGCTGTTTATTTATTTATTAATATTTTATCTCATGCATGTCCACCTCTGAAAAAACACTGGACATGTTTCACAGTCATTTTAAGATTATCTAAAACCAAGCTGCCATTGAAATGAATAATTCCAGCCTTCTCGTCCCCCTGGCTGCTGCTGCTCAGTCCTTGTCCCTTCCTAAGGTCAACTCCAGCAATTGTGCGGCTACACATCTCACACTTTCAACAGTAAAGCCTTGCCATTCAGTGACAGCTAGATAGCTTTCAGATTAGCCATGCCAGGGGACACTAGGGCACAATCAGAGGTTCCCTGCTGAAATGCTGGGGCCTGAGCTGTGGGCCCCGAGTTGGAGTTGACCTGTGGATGAATCACACCCTAGCAGAATGTTTTCTTTTTCTTTACTGGCTTCATGTTTCAGAGGCAGAACCTGGCCCACCTGTGTCCCTGTGGCTCTGACCTCACCCAGGTGGTGGGCGAGACCAGGATTATATCAATCAGGAGCCTATCAGTCGGAGGTGCTTCTTGTTGGTGCAGCTTCTGTTGGGGCTGGTTGCATTTTGCTGAGCTCTCTCTGTGGTGTCCTTCTATATGAATGGCCACTGAGGGAGCCATCTCTGTCCATTGTGTCCAGCAGGTGATACTGGCACCACAAGGGGCAGCAGAGGATCTGGGTCCACAGGAACCTATGACAGAATTGCTTGAAAGAAGACTATTGAGGGGATGTTGCTGAGTTCAGCATTGGCCTGTGTGATCAGGCAACTGATGGCAGCATAAAATGATGATGGCTGAATGAGCACACCTGCCAACAAACAGTCCTGAAGAGCAAGAATCCATTAAATAAGAAAGTAGGTGCCCCATCTTCAAGTACAACTGCTCAAAATAGGTGACCTTGGCACCAAGCGTCCTGTGCCAATAAGAACATATGCCACTTTGGTCTAAGGTGGGCTGCACTGCTTAGTACCACCAAAAAAAATCTTTTCTTCCTGAACCCATCTGAAATAATCTATCCTTGACTAAAGCTGGCCTTGGCTAAGTGTGAAAGGCAGCACCAGGAGGGTCACTTAGGCTGTTCCTCCCCAATACCTTAATCACTTTCTCCCTCTGGCCACAGCTGTATGTGGGCACAACTGCCAGGCCAGAGCAGGTAGCAAAAGAGGAGATCCCAAGCCCCCTCTTTCTGATCATTGATTGCTGAGTAAGTACCTTGGAAAACAACATGATTGTTTCTCAATCATCATGGTGCCGTGGTTAAGAAACAGTGCAAAACCACAGGGAGTTCACTCCTTTTGCAGGATGCTGCATGGTTTTATCTAGTCAGAAGGAGAAGGGATGGGAATTCAGAGCAGTCATCTTGCTGTGGAGCTGCTTCCCTTTTATGGAGTGGAGCACTGCTCCAGCTCTCACACAGCACTACTGTGCTCCAGCTAGTCACACATGATTGTTTCAAAGAGCTGGGATTTTAAAAGTACACTGGCCTTGAATGAAGTAGCTGGCTGGCTGATGCTCCACTGGCTGTAGAAGTGTAGGAGGGGTAAACTTCAGTCATCAAGCAACTGGCAGCTCCAACACAGAGTAAAGTCAGTTGCTATTTCAGGGAAAGGGAAGGCAACTGTTCCCAGGGGGGGAATGACTGCACTAGCTCAGCGCCAGGAATAGGCTGAGATTTAATTTTTTTTTTTTTCCCCTACACTTCAGGAAAAGCAAACACACAATGTTCATTCGCAGGGATCGTTTCCTGAACATGATGTGTGCTTGCTGTCCCACAGGTCACTTTCCAGTGTGTCACATCCTTCTGCACAAGGGAGAGCAGGAAATGGCAAACTCCCAGTATGAGGCAAAGCATTCCCATCGCAGCAATTGGTCCACAGGAGCTATAAATTGGTCTCCTCCAGAAACAGATCAAAATTTGTCTTTGGGGAGGTCAGCTGGAAACTAAAGGTAAGTTTGAATCAGTATTTTTTGGAGTCTCTCTGAGTACTGTATTAGGAAAGTGTTTGCAGGTTTTGGACTAATGTATACCGTTATTATTGGGGAGATTTTTCTCTAAGAGCAGGAGTTTTTGTTTGGTTGGTTTTTTTTCCTTTATTCTAGCATAAGTCAGTGTATTCCAAAAGACATGCATCACTGTACAGTTTATGCTATATATTGAATCACTATTCTACTAGCTGCAGTGAGATGGCTGCTGGTGTTACCTGAGATTGTTCTCAGCAAGAAAATCAGAAAAATTGTAAGGGGCTGCAGGAATCTATGTATTTATTGATCATCACATTGATCTGTTGTTAAGTTATGGTTTTATGTGCTCACTGTTCATTTCAATGCCAGTATCCATTTAGCTTATTGTTAGTCCTTGTGCTTTCAGCTTCATCTCTGACAATAGTATAAAAAATAAGAGGACACTGCCTCCCACTAAGAAGAGCGCTGTGTACTATGTGGCCTAATGATACCAAGAGAGACTGGCATAGTTATTCTGAAGGGTATAGGGAGAGGTCCTAAAGGATTCTGTGTGAGATGGATTAGGACAAATAGAAGGGAAAAAATTGCAGTAAGAATTATTTACTTACTTCAGGATGCAAAGACTTCTTATGACAGGTTTCCTCCTTCTGAAACACAGAGATTCTGCAGAGTGAAAGCCCCGAAGATTCTAACTATATAGTGTGCCTGTGTGAGGGACCAGGCATCTCCAATTCACAGAGTACAGAAGACTTAGAAGTGAAAGGGTGGCTGCAGGAATGAATAGCTTTTCTTAGTTAACTCTGGGACAGGGTCTTTCTGCTGCAGAGACTTCCTCTGGCTATGAGGCCATTATGGACTGCAAACAGCTTCTTAGCTCTACAGCTAGACCTCGCTAGGTGCAGAGGCAGCATAGCCTTGTGCACAGCGCAGTGTTGTGGAGCACAAAAGCTCTGCCCCAACCAGACAAGTGGTGATGCTACATCGCTCCTGTTGCTTCCCTTGCCTCAGCTGCCCTATATGTAAGCAGGGTTAAGGATATTGGCCTCCTTTGTAAACCACTTTGTAGCCCTAGAGCAACCTGCAAATGCTTATTGGAACATTTCTAACATTTCTTTCTACCCTTGTGACAAACAACAGACAGAGCAAATAGAGATTGCCTAGCACTGAAAACCTGAAGATTCATTTTCTAGAATGGAAGACACCCTCCTGCTATCTTGCCAGGGGAGGTTGCCATAGCAAGCAGTTTTCAAGCCGTTTCTAGTCACAGGCCCCTGTATTTTCCCTGTTCTCCCATTCCCAAGGAAGTGCACAGTGAAAGTGGGCTTGCTTTTCTGATGTGCCCTTCATGCACCTTTTAAACAAGGTCCATAGGCCTCCCTGCCATTGTCACTGGGGATCTACTACCACAGGATGAACTAAGCACCACAGAACAATGGTTCCCATCTTTGTCCATACCCTGATGCCAGGTTACAATAGACAAAAAATGCTGCAGAATCTTCAGTTGCTTAGGCTTAAAGAAAGGAAGGACGTTCACACATTCACAATACCCATCTGAGACATCAATGAGCTTCTGACCTCCTATATGGAGAAGCCAGACCTTGACTACCCTCAGCAGCTTCCCTCTGTCCTCCTTCAGTGGAAAATGACTCTTAAATAGCAACCTGGGATGGGCAGCCTTCACCTCATCAGAGCCTTGCCTTTCTTGGGAAAGATGCCCTTTAATATTGCAGATCCTCCAAATCCCATCATGGGGACAACATATTAGTTCTGGCAGCATTACTACTCTGGGCACTGAGTCACTTAATCTCAAGGAAATTTCTGTCCCCAGGATTAGAAGAGATGTTTTCTGTCTTCACAGAAGTAATAACAACAGCACCTCTGACCTCAGCCCTTAAGGTATTTTAGTCTTTTCAGGGAACAAGAAAAATATTTAAAAGTTCCTCTGTCTGAAAGTTACAGTGGAATATGGTAATTAAATGTACAAGTGTGTATGTGCATGTGTGTGTGTATGTGCACGTGTGTGTGTACGTGAGTGTGTACGTGTGTGCAGACAGCAAACCTCCCATGTAGCTTAGTGAAGAAAAAAAAAAAATTGGCTGGATGCCATCCCTGAAATGGTGGTCCAGGCTGAGCATGTCTCATGGCTTTTTTTAACATACATCTCAACCTAGCCTTTTCTCTTTCTGGACAGAGACCATGGAGAGAAACAGTGCTGCCTTTCCCCAAACACTTGACCCCACACACCACTTCCACGTAGCGCTGCTGGATCAGAGACAGAGGCTGCGTGGACAAATTGCTCACCTTCACAAGGCAGCCCGCAAACTCAACAAGCTCCGCAAAAGGTCCGTAATTGCAAACATCAGTGGGAGCACCCTGACCGCCGCAGGAGCAGTCACAGCCATTGTGGGACTGTCCCTGAGCCCAGTGACACTGGGAGCCTCTCTTCTGGCATCAGCTGTGGGTCTGGGCCTGGCCACTGCTGGAGGGGCCGTCAGCATCACCTCTGATCTCTCCTTAATGCTCTGCAATTCCCGGGAGGTGAGGAAGGTGCAGGAAATTGCAATGACTTGTCGGAAGCAGATGAGGGAAATCCTTGGCTGCCTGGAGTTCCTTCGCCGGGGGCAGGGACCAGGGGACCCCACACTGCGCCAGTCAGAGAAGAGGGCCTCCATGTCACTGTACAACTCCGTCTGCTTCATGGTCTTCTGTGGCTCTCACAGCTTCCTTGTGCCAGAATACACAAAGGAGGTCACAAAAGTAAGCCAGGCTGTGCTGAAGGCCAAAATCCAGAAGCTGGCTGCCAACCTTGAGACCTGCACCAGGGCAATGGATGAAGTCTGTGAACTTCTTGAGTCCAGGACAGAGCTTTCCCCACGCACAAGGAGACTCAGCTTGGGTGCTAAAACCACTCTTGAGATCCTGAGACCATCCAGCTGAAACAGTGTTTGCCCCATAATTAAAATTGGATTTGGAGACATTACATTATTGCCACCATTAGCACAGATGTGCACATCTCTCACATGCCTTGTCTATGAACACAAACTCCTTTCTGACAGGAAGCTAAACCTTCCACATACACCCCTCCTGCCCCTGTCAACTGACAGTAGCTACCTGATGCAGGTTGGAGGTTATAGCGGGCACACAGACTATTGTGTACACAGCAACAGATCCCAGACCCTGAAGGTAGGTGTAGGTGGCCGCTCCTCAGTCCCATTTCCCCAGCTGTTTCCCCAGCTATTTCCCCAGCCACCTCCTCAGCTCTGCTTCCTCAAGGCAGTGAAGAGAAGCATGTCAGGAGCTGATTAAATCCCTGCAGTACTGATTGTGAATGAACCTGCTTTGTAAATAACTTATGAACCTATGAATGGTAAAAGGGTAGAGGTGCCCTCAAAAAGCCACCAGCTGCCCATTTCCAGTAGAGTACAGTCCCACTACCAAGGTACATCTGGAAAGGCTGTTGAAGGAAGCAGTTCCAGATATGATAGACTGTATGGATGGCTCATCATACCAGGATGAACTAGCAGGGCCAGAAACTAATCCATTTTGAATTAACCTCTCCAGGCTGAGAGCTGTGATGTTTGTGTTCTATTTATTTACATAGAATTATTTTAAAGTTTTGAAATTGTTTTTAAAGATGTACATCTTTTGTCTTTTAAAAGGAGGCCTCTGCTCCAAAGGAAAGCAGCTGTTCTTAGAGACAAAGCAAGTCTGTGGCATGTGAGAGCAAGTTACCTGTTCTTTGGCTGTGAGGGAGGAAGAGTCCCTATAGGAAAAGGAAAGCACGGCCTGAATGCTCATAGTTATAAAATAGTGAAACACTGTCAACCACTGACAGATCTTAGGAACCAAAAGAGGGAGAAGGACAGGTCAGTGAGACTGGGACCAGAGCCTGCCTCAGGGCACTGGCGGAGGAAAGCAGTTATATCTCTTGCAGCAGGAAGTGTAGGTTGGTGTTACTGGCCTGAGGTGGAGCCCAGCTGTGATGGGAGTGCATCTGAGAGGTGGAGGTGCCGCTCTCCATGAGGTTAAGCAGCCTGTGAGACCCACAGTGGTTTGCCTGTGAGTGAGGAGGCAGCACTCATGGAGAGCTACACATATACCTAGCAAAGCTTCCCAGGGAGAGCTTCATGTTAGCAAAATATATACTGGTACTAATACTCAAGAGGGGTGCAGAGGAGTAGGATGATTCAGTGGCAGAGCACTTATGAAGCAAGAGAAGGACTGGGACCCTGTTTCAGGTGACTGTTCTGCTAAATATGTCCTTCATGACTTTTGACCCCTTAGTGCCTCAGTTCTCTGTCTAAAAATGGGGACAGTAGCACTTCCCTACCTCACAAGGACATTTCTGGGACAAATACTGAAAAGTGATGTCAGTACCTGGAAGAGGTACAAGGAAGAGACCCCAGAAACTAGCTTGAGACAACTACAGGAGTTAATGTAGGGATAATTCCACCTCCACAAGTATGCCCCAGTGGATAAGGGAAACTTCCCTGTGATGCATAAATCAAAATTTCAGAAAATTCAGAAAAACCCACTCTATAATTCTGTAACACTGAGAAAACTCTTAGGAAGGGCAATGCTCTATCTCACAAAGCTTGAATTCTTGTCCTTTTTGTCTCTTCCTCTCATGACATCAATGTTTGTTTTTAGACATAAGAACATGAGCTTTGGTCCCTCAGAGTGTGACTCAGATACTTTTAATGCCTGTTTGACAGAAATGAACAAGTACACTGCTGGCTTAATTAAATTAATATTGAAGGACTTTTGTGTCAGTGTCTCTCTGTACACCTGCATGTGATCACGTTGCTGCCCCTTGGCTCACCCTGCTCAATTTCATGGTCCAGGCACTGGAGCGCTGGAATCATATGAGCAGCTGGACACGTTCAGAAGGCAAGACTGAAAAGTAAGGTCATCAGGTCCATGCCACACAGCTGGCATTTGTGTACAAGTTCATGTGTTTATGGTTGGACTTGATGATCTTAGAGATCTTTTCCAATCTTAATGATTCTATGACTCTATGTCTGTGTGAGTGCATATCCTCGTGAGCACATTAGCCCATGTACACTATGGATGTTGGTCTCTGACACGCAAACACCAAGATGCATAAGTGTGAGCACCTAAGTGTGTTTTTGGAGTGTGAACTGCACTCTATGCAAAGGCAGCCATGCTGCAAATTTTTTTCTAGTGCTGCAGCATATCACCAGTTAACTCCGTCAGATCAGTTACAACTTCACCATGCTTTTGAGATGGATGCTTTTGTCATCATAGAGAAAACTATGTAACATATATTTCTCCAACCTCCTCCCCAGTTTTCTGGCAATACAGCTTTGTCCACACATCCACACAGAGGGAACAATACAGGAACAACAACTCTGAATGGACTAATCTGACTGGCAGAAGGACCTGAATTTGACAGCTTAGAGCTTCACAAGGGCTGGTTTGCTCAGCATGGTCCTGCACTGCAATCACAGCCACTGTTTCAGCAGCTGGGGACAAATCAGATACTTTTGCTCCCAGTCTCAGCCACAGCAGCAAAAAGTTCTGCTTCTGTTCTGTTGTTTCCCTAGGCTAACCCTTCACTTGAAGTCAGGATTTGGATTGTTGCACAGTGCTGCTATGTGAGTGTAACTGAGCGCAAGGTACCACACTCTCTGGCCATGTCTCAGCTACTTCCCGCTCTGGGTTTGTTTGGTAGGAATGCAAAGGGAGGCTCTGGCAGTGGGGCTGGCAGGCTGAAAGATTTGTAATCCTACACGAGACAAAGTAGGTGCATGACTTAGTTTGCTCCAAAACCCATGCAGTGCTCATGGACACCTTCTAAGCCGGGTGGTCCCCTGAATACAAGTCTGTGCCCTCACGTCTCCACTACACTTGATCTAGCAGCTAGTAGACAGGGCAGGAGGTGGTCGGAGCATCCTCACCTTGCTCCAGACATGCCATCTTGTCCCCTCCCGTGCAGTCAGCACTGGATCTCATGTGATACCCTGGGGAGTCACATCTGGGAGCTGTAAAGGCAGAAATCTACCATATTTGGGGCTAAGATTCATTTCTTTCAGTCAAAAACCAAGTCTAAAAGCCCTGAAGTGAAAATTTCTAAATCCAGTATAATCTGCAGTGTCCTGTACTGAAAAGCACAAAAAGAGAATCACCATTTAGAATACCTTATTTCATCACACGTGAGTGGTCCCAACAGCAGTTTAGGACAGGAGGGAACTTTTATTCAAATAAATTTACTGACAAAAGGGGATGATCCAAACTGGAATTTCACCAGAATAGAATTGCTCTCTCCTGCTTCCCACCAAAGTAGCACCTACCATATTATATGGGCAATGAATTCAACAAAGAATCACAAGCAGTGGCTTCCCATCACATCCCCGACTCCGTTTCCTGAGGCATCCCAGTGACCCTTACAAGGGTTCACATCTATGTGCTGGCCAGGCTTAACCTTTAGCACTAAATGACACATAGCAAGCTCTGGGCTCAGACTGCAGTAATTTTTGAAACATATGGTCATAACCAGCATCTACACTGGCTGTTTCTTATTGGGTGTCTTGCTTTTGGTTTTTTTCTTTTTTTAATTGATTATTTTAAAATTTGGTCTTGAGCACAGTGGGATGCAGCAGTTTTGTTTCCAGTGCCGCTCGGTGAATTGTTTCAGGTTTCCTCTCCTTTCCCTGTCACGCAGAGAGCTTTCCGATTTCCTCTCACTTTCCTCATTGTTCTGGGAGCAGAGGAAATGGCACGTTTGGAATCCAGTGACAGATGCTCAGGTGCATCAGCATTTCAACAGTGAGCACACCCAACTGGGCTTTCCAACCAGCAACAGAGAGGGAGGTCTGCTCTGAAATGCAGCCACGAGTTGAAATTTGTATTTGGCTCTACTGACCTTTCAAAGCCCAAGCTCTTGGATACGTTAGCATCCTTTTCCATAAAACAAAAGAGGTTCACCTAGCTGCAAGGTTGTCCTGCTGCAATCAGCATTTTGACTATAGACCAGAGAGGCCACACCCAGACTACATGGAAAACAATGATCTCAGGAACTACAATCATGACATTTTGATGCTGCTCTGCCTCAAAGGGAACTAAATCCACCACCATTTTCACATTGTGCACTTGAAGGTTCCTTGCCTGAGTCACAACTGCAGCAATCAAGAGATCTGGAGGAGTGTTTCTATCTACTCCCATCCATTGTTCTCTCATTTTATGTGCTGAGTTTCCACAGTTCAGTTTATTTTATGTATTTCTGGCACTTCAAAGTTGCACATTGGCAGTTACCATAAACAGGAAATCAAGGTGGAAAAATAATGGTTCTTGACTTCTCTTTTTTTGCCCTTCACTAGTATATCAAAATGTTTCATACCAGAACTTCTGAAGAAGTTAATTTGCTCTTTATATGTATTATATATATAAGTTTATATATAGTTGCATTTTTGTACCTGGCTAGCTCATTGATCATGATCAGAGGGCTGGAGCACCTCTCCTATGAAGACAGGCTGAAAGAGTTGGGGTTGTTCAGCCTGGAGAAGAGAAAGGTCTGGGAGGACCTGATAGTGACCTTCCAATACCTGAAAGGGGCCTACATGAAGGCAGGGGGAGATCTGTTCTCAAGGGTCTGTAGCGACAGGACAAGGGGTTATGGTTTTAAGCTAGAAAAGGGTAGATTTAGGTTGGGCATTAGGAAAAAGTTCTTTAATATGAGGGTGGCTGATCACTGGAACAGGTTGCCCAGAGAGGTGATGGAGGCCCCATCCCTGGAGACAGTCAAGGTCAGGCTTGATGGGGCTCTGAGTAACCTGACCTAGTTAGAGATGTCCCTGCTTACTGTAGGAGGGTTGAACTAGATGACCTTTAGAGGTCCCTTCCAACCCAATACATTCTGTGATTCTATGATTTTGTCTTGTTATTTCACAATTGTAGAATTTATTAATACAGAACACCATCACTCACACTGCCTAAGCAATGCAAATGCTGAGCTGCAGGCCAGAGGCTTAGCCATTTGCTATTAATGCCAAACAGGCTGCTTTTCACACAGCCAATTCAGTGTGCTCTTATCCCAATATGAGTGGTTATAGCTTTGTAAGTCCCTCTTTCCCTAGAGAATGCTCTGGAGTTCAGTGAAAATCCACCCACACTTTCTAATTTAACAAAGCACAGCACTCATCACATAAACCAACCACCCTTGCAAAAGCAGAAGCCCAATTAAATTTAAAGAAAACAAGCTTTGAACACATTTAAAAGAAAGACCTCCTCAAGTGTGCTGCTTAATCATAGCATCATAGAATGGTTTGGGTTGGAAGGGATGTTTAATGGTCATCTAGTTTAATCCCTATGCAACAAGCAGGGACATCTGCAACTTGATCGGATTGCTCAGAGCCTTGTCCAATCTGACCTGGAATGTTTCCAGGGATGGGGCACCTACCACCTCTCTGAGCAACCTGTGTGTTGTGTGTGCCAGTGTCTCACCACTCTCATTGTAAAAAATGTCTTCATCTAGTCTAAATCTACACTCTTTTAGTTTAAAACCATCACCCCTTGTCCTGTTGCAACAGGCCCTGCTAAAAAGTCTATCCCCATCTTTCTTATAAGCCCCCTTTACATATTGAAAGGCTGCCATCAGGTATCCTAGGAGCCTTTCTCTTCTCCAGACTGAACAACCCCAACTCTCTCAACCCTTCTTCACAGCAGTTGTTCCACATAGAATGGTCTGAGTGGACCATTTTTGTGACCCTCCTCTGGACCCACTCTAACAAATCCAGGTCTTTCCTGTGCTGAGGACCTCAGAACTGGACACAGTACTCCAAGCGGTCTCACCAGGGAGGCATAGAGGGGCTGAATCACCTCCCTCCACCTGCGAGCCACGCTTCTTTTGATGCACAATAACCTTGTGCAGAGCCAGGATGTTTCCACAGACATGGCAACTCAGCCTACTCCGGCTTCTTCACATCAGGAGAGTAAAAAACGACAGCACCTGTTACCCCGAGCCTTACACCCACATCCCAGGAGACCGCTGCACTCTGAGGAACTCGGGATGCAGAAGACACCTTGCGACCTCAAGAAAAGGAGACTACCTGTACCTCACAGCAGCACCTCCACCGCCGCCGTGCTCTGACGGCGAGACCAAACTGACCGTCCCGACCGGTAACGGCCGCCGCGCGTGCCCCTCGAGCCAAGCCCCGCCCCTCCACTCCGATTGGCTCTTTCCTCCGAACTACAAATCCCATGACATACACCCGGGGAAACTACAGCTCCCAGGGCGCTCCGCGCTGCCTCAGAAGGGACGGTCCAAAATGGCGGCAGGAGAGGAAGAAGGGCGGGCGGCAGAGCCGGAGGCAGTGGCGGAGCCAGAGATAGAGCCAGAGGTGGCAGTGGAAGAGCCGCGGAGCTTCAAGGACCTGGTGAGGCCGGGCTGGAGCCGCTTCTGCCCCCGCTGCTCCCTCCCCCGTGTCGAGCGGCACCCTCCGCCCCCGCCCCGCGTGTCAGGCCGGAGGGGAGGCGGGGGACGAGCCCCTC
>VZZY01002719.1:28655-106554 GCA_013400335.1 Eurystomus gularis
TGCCGAGCCGTGCCACACGCCGCCCTGCCGCGCTCACCCCGTCGTGGCATGGCCCCAGGCGGTAGCCTGGGCAGAGCCGCCGGTGCGCGGCCGTCGATCCGTGGGCGCGGTGCTGTGCCCGGGCTGGAGAGCCCAGGCCTCTCCTCCAGTGAGGCTGGCGTTGCTGCTCCGGGCTGTGTTCCTCAGCCGGCTGCCTGTATTTTCTGTTGTGTTAACTTGCCCAGGCCTGTTCCTTTTTCCGTGCTCATGGGATACCCCCAGGGGGGAAGAGAGACAGCTGTGGGTGTATGGAAAGGTCCTTGTGTAAACCTGGCAAAAAGCGATAAATTTCTTACTGATGGTAGTCACCTCTAACAGTTTTGAACAAATCTAGGTGGAGATGGGAATCACTGTGAGCAGCCTGTCCTTTCACGTAGGTGCATTGAAGCCCTGATGGGGTTTGTCTCTACTAGAGACAAGCTTCGCAGCATGTATTTAACTTAACTCTGTCATTTAATTTAGGTTGCCTTGGTGATGTCTGTTTCCCTTTTTTTCACTAATGTTCAGGGAGTCACAGATGTCTTGTGTGAAGCTTGTGACCAGTTAGGATGGAAGGTGCCAACAAAGATCCAAGTTGAGGCAATTCCAGTGGCTCTCCAAGGTGAGCAGTGTGCTTTTCTGATCCCAGAGCTGGGGATGCCCCAGGAGCTCTATGTGAATGAATTTTGCTGAGTGGGAAGTGGCAGGTATATGAGTATTCTCACTTCATCATTGAAGATTTCTGTCTGGAGGTGGTCTCTGTGTTCATTCTCGTGTCTTTCTCAGGAGGAGCTTGGAATACTAATTTCTCCTATAAGGCCACCTGCAATTGTAAACTTTCAAATGGGTACAAACGTGGGTTCTTGACTGTTCACTACAGTTATGTAGTTCTGACACTCGATGTTAAATAGAGTTATTGTCAGTCATTTGAGCTAATAGTCTGCACTGACCATTTTCCATCTGTAATACTCAAGGATACACAGGAAACTTCTTAAAGATTTAGGACTATGCTTCTTCTAGTAGAGACTTACACTGTGTGTCTGAAATTGGAGTTGCCTTGACTTATTACATAGCTTGTATAATCTGCTTTGCTGTTAGCAGGCAATTTTTTGAAATTAGATTTCTGGAGCAAGTAATAACCAAACCACAGCAACTTTCTCTAAACATCCTAGAATTACAGGAAAATAAATTACTGAACTTAGCAAACGTTTCTGCCTCTAGAATATTTCATTGGATTTTTGAAAAGAAAACAAACAAAAAAGAAACCCAACGCACTATGAAGCAGGGACAGAACAACGTAGTGACAGAATGGGAATAAACTTCTGGTGTCTACTCTGTCCTTGTACTTAACTGTTGTCAGACTCTTACTCTAAGTATAAGATTCTCTTGGGAGAAAAAAAAAAAAGTAAGATTGCATTTCTGAGATGTTGTCTCCAGGTTAAGGCCTGTTGGGAGCATGTTCTTCTTGGCTGTAAGAGTTCAGGAGGTCAGAATGGATTCTGCTGATGAATTCAACCCTGTTGCCTGCATTGGTTTTGAGTGAAGGACTGGCTGTCCTAGTCCTTCCTGCTGCAAACCAGTTTAGATTACTCTCTCAATCAATGGCACAAAACTGATTGTGGCTTGTGAGGTGTGAGTTTGGTAGTGCTCTTGTCTTGTAGTTGGTATGACCTAAGTCTCAAACACTGGCGCCTATTTCCTTGTAAGCCAGTAAACAGATAACAGTTGGTCTAGAATTGTGACCAAGGCAGAAGCAACAGGCTGTAAATTGACAGTCAGATTTGAGAAATAATAAGGTAAAGCTTTTTTTGAACCTAAAGTTTGTATGAAAACCTGCATATTGGCAGAAGTTTAACTAGAGAATGAAAGGATCTAGATTGTAATTATTGTAGAAATGAAGTCACATTCTAAAAATACTGTAGAGATGTTCTGAAATTCTTTAGCCCTTTGTTCTTCTTTACCCTTTGTGTGTCTCTTTTTTCTGTCCTTAGGGAATTCTTGTGCTTTATTGCAGAGTGCCTTAAAGGCTTTTTTCTCTGACCTAGATTTGTAACAGTTTTTACCATCTTTATTGTTCCTTATAGGCAGAGATATCATTGGACTGGCAGAAACTGGCTCTGGAAAAACAGGAGCCTTTGCTTTGCCAATTCTTCAAGCACTGCTGGAAACACCTCAGCGATTATTTGCTCTTGTCCTCACACCAACAAGGGAGCTGGCCTTCCAAATCTCAGAGCAGTTTGAAGCTCTTGGATCCTCCATTGGTGTCCACAGTAGTAAGTAGTTTTGTGATATTGGAACAATTTTCCTGAAGACAGAATTTTGTCAGCTCTAGGTTGCAAAGGAAAAAGTAGAGAGTATTTATGTGGAAGGTTGAACAAAAAGTAAGAAAAGCTTGTGATGCTGGAAGACAGACGTGGTATCAGGTTTGGGAAAGAAAGACTGTATGGTCTTCCCTCGTGGAGTGGTCTGCGTATGTCTGCATTTTATGTCCAAACAGTTAAAGGTGGCCGTAGAAGAGAATCTTCTCAACAGTAAGTTTGTGCCCAGTAGGGCTCCACTCTATAGTGTGATGTAGTTTAATCTTTCTTTCAGACTGGCTGTGTTTGTTTTTGGGTATTCTCTACAAATGTAAAAGCTTTGTGGGTATTTTTAGAGTTCCTAGACTTCTGCAGATGAGTTAAGCTGCAAGGAATACATTCTACCTGTAGCTCTTTAACTGTGAAAATAAAATACCTGGTGCCAGTAAGGTCTTAATTGGATGACTTAAGAAGGGAAGGTTAGATGTGCTAAAATAAATTGAATTCTTATAAAAATAAGTAGCCTTTCATTTGTATGGAGTTGTGGGTGGCAGGGAGTAGGAGGAAATACTGGTGCCAGGGGCTGGCTGGCTGATCCTGTGCTGGGAGATTCACTGTATTTTATTTGTCCTGCAGCGGTTATTGTGGGTGGAATTGACACAATGTCTCAATCTCTGGCCTTAGCCAAGAAACCACATGTTATAATTGGTAAGTTAATGTGCTGGGGGTATGGGGTATGAATATTATAAAACTGCAGTTGTCCCAGAAAGAGTGCTGAAAGGTTTCATGCAGTTGAAGGAGAAGTGAGAGTACATCCTTCATTTTTATTTTTTTTTTGTCCTGAGATCTGGGTACTGGCTTGTTAGTGTTTCTAAAGTATAGTAGCTTGCTGCAACAAGCTCTTTCCAAAGCATTCCTGCTAGACTGCCTTTGGCTTGGTTTTTCATTCTCCATAAGTATTCAAAATGCCAGTCTCATCCTTCTTAATACACCTCATCTACAGTCTGTTTTGTTTTGTGGTTTTTTAGGGGAGAGAGGAAAGAAGGACATTCTTCAGAGAGCCTGACTCCATTAGGCTATTTCAGAACACTCTGAAGATATCTTATGAAAGGGTCCTTCCTACAAAGCAATCTGCCTTTACTTCTCTTGGGCAAATAATTCAATTTCTGTAATGGATTACTCTTGTCTCTTTGGATCTTTTCCTTTGCTTTCATTCTAAATTTGCTCTTGCAATTTTCTTGGTAGCAACCCCTGGCCGTCTAGTTGATCATTTGGAGAACACAAAAGGCTTCAACTTACGAGCTCTGAAGTTCCTAGTGATGGATGAGGCTGACCGGATCCTTAACATGGATTTTGAGACAGAGGTAGGAATCTGCCAAAAGAAGAGTTTGGAACGCACAACCATAGAAGTACACAAACTGAAAAAAAGAGTTTGAGTTCTTTTAACATCATACAGTCACATACTAAACACTGAGCTGTTCTATAGAAATTAATAGCAAATTTTAACTAAGATCTAATAATTGCACAAAGGTCTGTGGTGAGAGTGGAACTTAGCAGAGTTCTGCATAGCACTAGCAAGACAGCAGGAGGCATTTTGTCTCTGAAATCTGTTTTCTTTGGAGCCCCTAACATTGGCACAGTTACTGTAGAACATGATCACACGCACGTTCCTGCAGGTATATTGCCTGATACTTGCAGTGCTGTTAGACTTTTGGAGTTCACACTGCCTAACTGCCAACAAGGTATCAACGTTCTTTTTAGAAGAAAGGAAATTTGTTCCTGCTGTGAGTCTAAACTGCATTCATGCAGTACTCTTCATTGGGATGATCATCAGGCTTTTATGGAGGCTTATGTCTTGATTGCTGTTGTATTCCGCATTTCTATTTCCTTTCTGTTTTTACAGGTGGATAAGATATTAAAAGTGATTCCTCGAGACAGGAAGACATTCCTGTTTTCTGCTACCATGACCAAGAAGGTGAGAGCAGAGTACTCTGCTTTAGTTCTCCTTCCATCAGGCTATACTGTTTACTAGTCTGTATGATACAGGTTTCTGACAAAATCTCTGTCCCTCTAGTATTAACTTACACTGTTCTTCCCAGGTTCAAAAACTCCAGCGTGCTGCTCTGAAGAATCCTGTTAAATGTGCTGTTTCTTCCAAATATCAGACAGTTGAAAAACTACAGCAGTACTACATTTTCATCCCCTCCAAATTCAAGGTAATGCCACATCTATTTCTTCCTCGTTCTGATTGTGCCTGGTCTTGCTGTTCCAACATCTACCCAGTGTCTTGTCATCTTCTGTGCCTTATACTTACTCTTCACTATAGCATATGTGATTATCTTTTTTTTTTTTCTTCCCCATTTCTTTACAGGACAGCTACCTGGTTTATATCTTGAGTGAACTAGCTGGAAACTCTTTCATGATATTCTGTAGTACGTGTAACAACACTCAGAGGACTGCTCTACTGCTCCGCAACCTGGGGTTCACTGCCATTCCTCTCCATGGGCAGATGAGCCAGGTATGGGCATACCCTACAATGGAGTAGACAGGAGATATGTTGCTTGGGAAAAGGGCCGCACCATCCTGAGTCACAACTGCCTTGCAGAAGGAGTATTTCACAGCTAGTGGACTGGACTGATCCCTAGAAATTTAATGTGAATGCTGCCACTGATTCTGTAATAGTTCAAAAAGAAATTAGAGAAGAGAGGTTTTTCAGTAGTTTCTCCCCAAGTTCTTCTATACCGCTGTTTCAGCAAGAGCGTATTAACCAGAATGAGCATTATTCTCTCATTCCTTTTTTGTCCTCCTCTCTTCCAGAATAAACGCTTAGGCTCTCTGAACAAGTTCAAGGCAAAGGCACGTTCTATTCTGCTGGCTACTGATGTTGCAAGCAGAGGTCTGGACATCCCGCATGTAGATGTGGTGATAAATTTTGATATTCCTACACACTCTAAGGTAAGCTAGTCTGTGTGCCAGCTCAGAGCTTCTGGTCACCAGGAGGCATGGTGAAGCTAGACAAGGGAACAAAATTACCTTTTCTGTTCTGCTGACTGGAAGCCTAGTTCACACTTCTGTGGACTAAAAGATGTAGTTCAGCCTCTGCAATTGAGCTGGTATCTATTTGGTTGGATGGACTCATCTGGATTGTAGAACTGATCCCATAAGTGAAGAGGGGAAGTGAGGGGTGATCTGTGTATTTGTATTTTTTCCCAGAGTAGGTGTTTTGCCATATTGCATTAAATGGCTTCTAGACTTTGAAAATAGTTTTAACATATTACTAGTTTCAGGTAGTCATCTCTCTTCCTGTCATCCAGCTCTGCCTTCGCGTTCTAAATGGTTTTTAAAAAAAAAAGTAAAAATTCTCCCATTACGTTCAATGAGAATTTGATCAAGAAAGATTTCTTTAATATGTTTCACCTTCATATCACAGAAGTACTGCAAACTGGAAAAAAAGTGAGGTACTAACTCTACCTTACAGAAAGTACAGTTTTATCTTAGGGGTGTGACTTTTGTTTCCCAGCCTACTTTCAGAAAGCTTACCACTACCATGCATTTCAGGAATTGCTGTTGTTCCTTATAGTGATCAATGATACTACACACTGCAACTAGAAGAAAGTATGGTAGTTCTTTTGAAGACACTACTTTTGACATCATAAAAGGGCTGAAGTTTAAAAAAAAAAAAGTAATGATGGGGGCAGCAGCTTCAGTGTCATCATTACAGTTTTTATGCCCTTCTCTCTCATCTAGCCATGGCACAGAACACATCCTTTCTCCTGATGGTTTTTATCCACAGATCCTGCATGGAGAAGGGAGTTTTTTAATTTCCATAATGCAGTACAAAACCTGGAAAACAGCCTAGAATCATATAAACAGAAGATGCTCAATAAATCAGATGCTTCCAAATTGTTCTCATTCATCCTCCCTTTCACTGTGCTTGCCAAATTTCAATCTACTCGCCAGAGAGTTTGTCAGGAAGACACTGTGCAGAGCTCTGGATCCCAAGACTGAAAATGCAGGCATTGGCTCACTTGAAATATTAGCTTTCCAAGGAAGTGATAGTTCATTATCAAAGTTACATATCACAACTTTTGTCCTTCAGCCTTGAATCATTAGAGGTGATGATCTCTGTTAGAAAGATAAGAATTCAAGTGTTAAAACTGAATATGTTTCCATAAGGATATCTTCTCAAAACCTAATACTGCCTGTGGTCCCCAGCATTTAATCCTGGCTGTATTTTCTCCCCCTTTTCTTGTTCTTTCCTAAAGAAAAATTACATGGTCTGATTTACTGTAACTTCTGTGTTTGGTGCACATATTTTGTTGCTCATCAAGAAAATTATTTTCAGGATTACATTCATCGGGTTGGGAGAACAGCTCGAGCTGGGAGATCTGGCAAATCTATCACCTTTGTCACACAGTAAGTGTTAAAATGTGGAAGACTTATTCTTACCAGCTGTGTTTCAAAGCAGAAAGCATCTGACCCCGTCCTGGATGAGAAGAAAATACTGCTTTTCATTTTGAGGTGCCAGTTGGATTTATTCAGTTAAAGGGGAGAGAATTCAAAGCCCAGGGTAGGGAGGGAGAGAGGTCTAGATAAATTCTAGAAGCAGACATGTAATAACTAACTGCTTATAATTTGATTGTATAATATACATATGTTTTTATAATATATAATGCAGGTCAAGTGGGCAGTTTTGAGAAATACTTAAGTAATTGTCTCAAAAAAGTCTTTGCCAAATTCTTATGAAGAAATGAGCTGAGTACATCAGTGAAGCTGTCCCAAATGATGGCATCATTTGGATGCAATTAAGAGCTGCTTGTGAGACTGTCAGCACAAGCTAACAATATCTGTGGGCATGAGATAAGGGGTGGTGGGCTAGAAACATCTGTGGGTGGTGACAGCTGAAGCACTCTCAAGAGGGCTGATTCAAGCTGGTGTCTTGTCTTTTCTCAGGTACGATGTAGAGCTGTTCCAGCGCATTGAACACCTGATTGGCAAGAAGCTGCCAGCATTCCCCATGCAAGAGGAAGAAGTTATGATGCTGACAGAGCGTGTGGCTGAGGCCCAGAGACTTGCTCGAATGGTAGGTGTTGGCTTTTTGTCTCTCTGCTTGCTGTTGTAGTCTGAATTTCCTCAGGTGCCGGAACTCTTGGTCAATCTCTTGATTGCATTGCAGGAGCTGCGAGAACAGGGAGAGAAGAAGCGATCTCGGAATGATAATGATGATGACACAGAAGAAGCTATTGGCGTCAGGAATAAGGTGGCAGGTGGTAAAAAGAAGAAAAGGAAAGCCTTCTAGTTCAGTATTTGAACAGACTGTTTTATTTTTCCCTTTATGGCTACATGAGCTCAGCAAAAACAGTCCACCAAGCCACCTCCAGTGGACTTTTTTCTCAGAACTACGTATGAGATCAGGCAATCCACCTGGAAAACAACTTCCTCTCTTCTGCCTCACCAGTTACAGAAAGACCTTGGTCCATTGTGGTACCATGGGACCAGTCTTCCTTTCAGAGACAACAGTCATCCCTGGACCTGAAAGCAGCTGTGGTCTGGCCCTGCTCATTCACAAAGAGGTGCAGTGTGAGTGCAGCTTTCCCACTCGTGCAGGCTGTCTCACTGTCCAAACTCACCAAGTACATCTGGGGTCAGATAGGTCTGTCGGAAGAATGAGAGGAAAAAGTTAAAAGCAGCAACTCGGTTTCCACAGCGCAGCTGTGATGCCCTTGCCTTAGCAAAGGGACATATGACATGGAGAACTCCAAATATATTTTGCTTTATTTTAAAGCTGTCTGGTTTTCCTTGTCTTATCACTGATCTGTTCTCATTTTGAGTATTAGCTCTGCCAGAAGATTTTCTTCTTGGGTCAATCATAGTGATTCAAATGTGATGTCAATACTTAAGATGACCTTTTCCAGCAGGATTCGGCTATTCACTGCCTGGAATTCGACCTAGAATCTGTAATGATTGGCAAGATCAAGGAGAGGTTTGGGGTTGTTTTTTTCGTGATGGTTTTTTTGGTTTGGTTTTGTTTGGTTGTTTGTTTTTGTGGCTGATTCTTGTAGTACTTGCAAGCCAACACAAGAGGGTGGTATTTACATAGGAAAGCAGCTCATGAGCTGGGTGGTGAAGAAAACAGGCTATGGAGGTTCTTCTGTGTTTCCCTGTTGATTTCTCTGTCTTGTGCAGAGTTCAGTGCTGTATAAGTAGACTTTTGCAAGGGTGGGATGAATGTACTTATCTTCATGTCAAACCAGAAGGTTAGGGCCGGTTCCCATTGGCAATAAAAATTTTCACAGTGGACATTGCTGGTGGGCAGAAAAGGGTGAGAAGCTCCTTCATGATTAATGTCCGTTAGAACCACTCAAACTGGATTTTTCTGCTACATGAAAAACTGTTCAAAAGATTCTTTTTTAGATATAAATGGAAAGCAGAAACTATTGCAGTAGTCAAGATGAGAATAATGTTTACTTGATAGTGTCAATATAAATCTTATGCTAGTCAGAATGCTTTTATAGTTTTGGGGCAACACATTTTGCAAAATTACAAAAAACACAGCATGGTTAAAACTAAGGGGAACGTGGTTTTTATTTAAAACAGCTCTGTTGTCTTCATGAGGAACAAACATGTTTTCTTGTCCTTTTTTTGTAGCAATTTACTGAAATATCCCAAATACTTACCTTCCAGTTTGATAGCTCTAAAGCAGTGTAATATCAGTGGCAGATAAGGGTGCAGATCTTGGATATGTTGACCACTAAGAGCATTCTTACAAAGCAAGAAGAGACTGTGCATTTTTGGTGGGTCCTGATGCGGAGAGGAAGGGAGGGAAGCCCAGTAATGAGAACATGTTAATTCTACAGGGCCCTTTGGAGGGATCCCCATAGGTAAGAGGGGAAAACAGCCCTAGAATGCACGAGAGAGAGGAATAAAATAAGTGATCATATGGGTGGAGATGCAAATGCTTGTTCCCCATGGAGCAAGGGAACTCTCCATACTGATCTTCTGTCTACCTAGATGCTTGAACAAAATTTCTTATTCACAGGCAGGACAAGGTTGGTCCTGCTATCAGCAAATTGAGATTAAATCCCTCCGAGGCCCCTAGTTCTCTGGAAACCCTCTTTGTGTTACTCCCGGCTATGTAATGGGTGGCATGCGGAGTCAGTTTGGAATCGATCTTGTAAAGTCATGTGAAGGGCAATTTACTGCTGGAGGAGAACTTCCTTTCAAAAGTAATATGAGGCTTTCTTTAATAGATTGGTGGAGTGTCTAGCATCTATTTGTGTTGGTTTTTTTTCTGTGTGGAAGGCTGCAACAGCAGAGTGGGATCTGTCTGGCCCCTTCATGGGATCAAAGATTCTCTGTCCTTCCTCTGCAGCTGTAAGAATAACAGTGGAGAGAATCACAGAATCACAGAATCACAGAATTGTTATGGTTGGAAAGGACCTCCAGGGTCGTCAAGTCCAACCTTCTCCTAGCATCACTCTAACCACTACACCACTACACCAAATCCTCTCTAACCACTACACCATATCCTCAAGCACTGCATCTATTCGTTCCTTAAACACCTCCAGGGATGGTGACTCCACTACCTCTCTGGGCAGTCCATTCCAGTGCCTAACTAGAAGTAGAGCTGCCCCTTTGTAACAGGGTGCAGAGCCTCCTTGAGTGACTCCTAGACAGCTGGCCACCTCCCTTGATTTGGTATGACAAGCTGTAGAAACACTTGGCACCAGAACAGCAAAGGTCTTACCACACCCACATTCTCACTGGTGCCTCACCTGCCACAGGTATGTGCATTCAGTTTCAACTAAAAATATCTCAACAGGTTGGAGGGGCAGGAAATAGTTTCTTATGTAGTTTTCTAAATAGTTTTCTTTTGTGATTATACCATGAGGGATAGGTCAGAGGGTATTTGCATAACTGAAGTGGAACAGGGAGTGTCTAAAGATATATTTGGTCAAAGTAGAATTTGCAGCCAGGCTAAAGCAAAATCTATAGCTCATTTAATGAAACATAAGGGGGAAAGAATGGAATGAGACCTGTCTTGCTCTGGATAAAAGACAGTTCAGAAAATGCCAGCACTGGTATGTGTGTGGCTGCATACTTCTGTACAACAACTGATACTGGTGTGTTTGTTCAGTCAGAAGGACTCTTGAGGGGCAGTTCTAAAGCACACCTCTCTGCAGGGAGCTGAAATGGAGCATTAACCTTAGTATGACGTAAGGTAGGACTGGGCTAATGCAATCTGTCGGGTTTTTTGTGGTTGAAACTCAAGTGAAGTTTCACCAAAAGCTGTGTTCTCAAAAGATGTTCAGTGGGGTTGTTTGCAGTTTTAAACAATTTTGCACTTCTCAAGTCCATAATGAGAAAGTAATTTATTCTTCCAAAATATTCTTATAATATGTGTTTTAAACAATGTTTTATAGTTTTGATTTTTAATACTGCATAGGTGACTACCTCAGGCAGTAAAGAATGGAGATATAGTGTCTTTCATCTAAATGTTTTAGAGCTGACAGAAGAAGGACAATACTTTGGAGGGGAGAAATAAAACTAAATATTGTCAGCATGGATAACAGACTTCAAGGTATGTGAGGACAGCTGCAAAAAGTACCGGTTCCTGCAACTACACAGTGGTCCAGAGCAGAAGTTGTGCTGAATTCACCTGTCTCAGATAGATTTGGCCGTCTCAGTTCCCTGGTGTCATGCACCTGCTGTCCAGGGGGTGCAAGGGAAGGTATGGGAAAGGAAAGCATAGCTGTGAGCCAAGGTGGAGGATCCAGAGCTTTTTTCTGTGATGGCAGCCTGAGCCTAAGTCTGCTTCAAATAATCATGAGTAACACAGCCTGGTAAGGGACCTGTCAGCCTGCCTCCCCCCAGCCCTGAAAAAAGCAGAGGTGACCAAGAGAGAGAGCTAAGTATGACTTTCTAACAACATGTTTACCTTTTGTTGAGAAGAAGCTCAGTTTAGGAGGGAACTCTTAAGTAAGAAGTGATTGAGAATTTTGAAGGCTTTAGTTTTACAAAGCAGGACTGAAGTTAGTAAACATTCCCAGTTTAGTGAAGCACTGAAGAAGGAAAATATCCAACATACTTAAAAGCCTTTGGAAGCACTTAAGAGGAAACAGAATTGATTGTATGACCTGTGAAAGACACAGGCATATACCAAGCATTTTGATGTTGTATAAGTTTGAAGTTGTGATTTGCCTGCAGTGGCATGTGAGGAGCTTCTGTAAACATTGAAGTGAGCAATTAATTCTTACAAATGTTGCAGAGCAGGTGCTGTAAAAATCAGCTTTGGTCCCATGTAGTCATTCTGAATTCTTACTGCTCTTGCTTATGCAGGGGGAGAGAAAACCTATGACTGTGTAAACACAGAATATAAGTTTCTGACAGAATCTCAAGATTTGGGGTTAAGTCTTGAGCTTTAAAAAGAAAGTTAAAAGACACTTAGTCTTCAGATGGCTTTTTTTTTCTTGGTTAGACTAAGAAAGCTCCTTCTGGGTAATAATATTTAAGAAGGGAGAGTTAAGGATGTTTCATTCCTTTGGCACCTTATTGTCATGTTCAGCTGTGCTCTGGCAGGGGGATGAATACAGCTATGCCTCCAGTGCTGTATCTCTTCCTGGGGACCTTTCAGAGATGGAAACTTGAAATAATGACAATAGCACTTTCTGCTTCCATAGCCCCTCTGGGACACAGGTGTATGTCTTCCTGAACATGACAATCAGGTTTGTTTCATAGTGGGATGTGTGTTGGACTGTGCCAAGGTCATGCCTAGTTGTGCAATAGGAGACAGTGGCACTGTGCAGTCTTCCGTTGCTGACATTATAGGTCCTCAGGGAGGGGTGGATGCTCTTGGAGCTTGTTCAGCAGTTTTTCAGGGAAGCGTTTAGAAGCCTTAAGCTGTGTTTGTTACAGATTAACACAGGGTAATTTTGCATGCCCAAAGGGAAGGGGAGTATTTTTATCTTTACCTTCTCTGCTGGAGGATCCTCACTGTTGCAGAGATGTACACGCTACTCTGTTGCCTCTCCCTAAAATGAAGTCTAGGGATAGGACTGTCAGAAGTTTCTGCCTTCCCTTGAGCTTGTTGAAGGTTCCTAAGGAAAGAGGGATACAATGTGGGATTTCTATGCAAAAAAGAGGGAAACGCTTTGTCTTCCACTCAAATCCAGCAAAGGTAGAAAAAGAACCCTGTTGACAGGCCTCTCACAGAAACTATTCCTTCTGTCCATCACTTCCTCCTCCCTATGTGATATTCTCAAAGATGACAGGGGTTTTGGCACGTTTCCCATTTGTACTGATTTAAGTCCCCTTTAATCCTCCTCAAGATTTTCACCCACAAATGCATCTGTGTAAAGAAAGGCAAAGAGCAAAACTTGCTCTGCAAGTCTTCTGTGTGAGGTAGAGGGAGGGTTGTATGATAAAGCTGAATTGCTTTGGTTATGCTGGATTTCCAGAAGAAAATGATGCCTTTGTGTGGTTTCTGTTGTATATCTGCTCTATCGCATCAACAGGGCTAAACCATGAAATTTCTTGGCTTTCATGGAGGAAACAGTGAGAGCTGGAGTTGGAGAGAGAGAGGGGGGGGTTAGTCACAAAAACACCTTCTTTCCTGCAGTAGGAATGTAATGGGGCACAGGATCTGTGGAGAAAGCCTGGGAGAGAATGTGTAGAGGCATGTACACTTTTATTTAAAGCAACAGAAATTAAGGTACCCCAGTCAAGCATGTAATTGGATATACTTGGTCTTCTACTGTCTTTATTATAGCTCAATTGAAGGGAATTTATAACAGGAGATACTCAGCCTGATCTGTCCTTGCCAGCGTCTGTGCTTGATGTATCATCAGCAGGGAAGTAATAATTCTTCTCCCTCAATATGTATTCAAAATGATAAATTTGCCACTAGTGAGTGATTTCCTATTACTGCAGCTCATGCACATGCTTACAGGAGTGTTAAACCTTTATCTTGGTGTGTGCCAGAG
Organism: Eurystomus gularis; assembly: GCA_013400335.1. Classification (NCBI taxonomy): domain Eukaryota; kingdom Metazoa; phylum Chordata; class Aves; order Coraciiformes; family Coraciidae; genus Eurystomus; species Eurystomus gularis. Next base: position 41,953 of record VZZY01002719.1, read on the forward strand.
GCACTCTTTGGTTGTTAAGGACTAGTTTTCTCCAAACAAAATCAACAATATGAAGCAGACAGCCTAACGGACACATTTGACAGAGCCTAGGCAGAATCAGCTTTCAATTCCTGCAGTTGCAAGTCTCAGGATGCCTCTTAGAGATTCTGCAGAGCTGTGGACTATTTTTCATTGGATACACTCAAGTCACGTATCTTAGTTTAGGCTCTCTCCACTAACTAGGAATCTTAGAGTCACTTTTCCAATTTTCAAGAAAAGTTTAGATTAAAATGTAAGCTTTTAAATATGCAAGCAAAGCATTGCTTATGCTGTCCAAAGTGAGTACCATAGTGAGGAATAGTTATAAAATATCTATGGAAGAAATGTCAGAAATAAATTTGCTAGTCTGTTCTCCTTAAGATCAAATTTAGACAGCCTCACTTCTACCTCTGTTCAGCTGGCTGGCTGCAGCCAGGCTTTCTCATCCCAGCCGATTTTAAAGAGCCCTTTCTTGCAAAGCATGCTAGTATTTTGTGACCCTTTGGTTCTTCCAAGGCTCCCACTCAGATGACTTTTTTACTGCAACTATACTGCCTCTATCTAGTTCAAAGGATGACTCTTTGAAGATCCATTCTCTGAATGCCAAGCTACCTCCCCTGTTTGAAAATGCCAGTGCTGCTTTCACAGGTCAGATGATGCCACCTGGTCTGGCTGATGAACAGCTCTTTGTGACTGGTGAGGAACCTCCCGCTTCATTAGAGTGGTGTTAAGCTGGTAGAAGGGTAATTGCTGGAATTGCTGTCGCTGATCGTCTTGGTCTCATATTTGTATGGATTGTTTGTGAGTGTGTGACTGCCATGTTCCTTCCTTCCAATAGCAGACAATTGTGACTCCTGCATTCAGTAGAAGCAGCAGATGTGGAGGAAGATGTGGCTAGTGCTGGGCCCTGTTAGTCGTCTGTTGTTGATAAACCTGTTGTGCAATGAGAAGGCAGCTTGCTGGAGGGCACAGCATAAATGATATCTTTGGTGAGTGTCTTTATCTCTGTATCTAACACAGCAAATAAGACCTTTTTTTTTTTTGTAAAATACAATAAGCCCTTTGGAAAGCTAATTGCTCTGTCCTTTCTTATAAAGGAAGGTAGAGCCACTGAACTAGCAGTGCTTGCATGTCCTGTGCCAAGCAGAACACACAGATAACTTTGAGAGTTCTGCTCTTTTGCCACGTTCTTTAGCCTCTCTGGCTTGGGCCAGGGCAGCCTCCTGGTGGAAGTGTTCAGCTTTGTTAGTCATGTCAAGCCTGAGGTCTACAGGGAGATGTATTGCCAATTTACTTGGGTGGCACAGCAAATGCCCAGGGGAGGTACTTCTTTCCCTTGAAGAGCTTGTGGGTTAATATCTGAAAAATATGCTGAAACCTGTGGAAAGCCCTGTGCAGTAGTTATTGACATGTGAAGACACAGGGATAAAAAAGAAGACTGATGGGGTGGGGAAAGTCCCTCTATATAGCTGGATAGTGAGTTGCATGGAGCTGTTACCTCTCTTGGTGGGGAAAAAACCTTTGACGAGTAGAGATCTGAAGCCAACCATGGCTTGGTGACCTTGTCTTGAAGTGGCTTCTAGGATCTGAATGCTCATCTCCTTGGCCTTTGCTGTGACAAGACAAATATGTAAATTTCTGCCTGCTTTGCTAAAGTGAGGTAACTCTGCCCCAGAAGCCATGCTGAGCCTTCAAGTAAATCCTGGATAGCAGGAAACAGCTTGTGAGCTTGTGCACTGCCTCAGGTCCTGCTCCAGCTGGAATGCTTTTCACTATGAAGCGGGCAATGGGCTGAGCTTGGTGGCAGAAGCGAGGACTGCCTGACTTACAAGGCTGTACTGGTAGACCAGAGCAGGTGAGCCTGCTTGCTTTAGCACATCAGCAAAACCTTGCTGCCCAGATAGGCAGAGTTTGCATCTTTCTGCTCTCCTGTGTTGTCTGTAGGATTGCATCATTACCCAGTCTACTCCCATCATTTGATCAGATAAAGGTGACCAAGGAACTCCACTAACCTTTGGAAGCATTCAGTGACAGATCTTGGAGTGGTGGTGCCTGCAGGGGCTTGCAGCTGGGGAGCCACCTCCTCTGGCTGAGGTAATCTCCCTGCATGCCCTGGGGTAGGGGAGCCCCTCCACCCACGAGTGCTTGGGTGCAGCCTCCCACCCTGCCTTCAGGCCTCTCCACATGGACTGACTTAGTCCTTTGGAAGTATTGGCCAAGGTGTCCCTTCATGTAATTAACTGGCAACCCCATGCTTTTCTCCTGCAGTTAGCACAGACTTGCTGAGTTCTGCTGAAATCCTCCCTGAGCAAGATTTCCTCATGCTCAGCATGCCCTAGAATGTGTTGCATTATTAAGCTTCTATTATTTGGTGCTTTTTTGGAGGACCTCCCATCTTCTTGCCCCACCTTTAGCCATTCCTACATGTCTAACCAAGGTCTCATGCATGCATCCCCCTTTCTAAGCACCTTCTGCACTCTGCCCTGCTCACTTCTCCCTAGCTTTGCCCCACCAAGCAGCTGCAGCAAGGTCCCTAAACTGCTCCAGGGCTGGTTCTTTGCTTTGCTGTTCATGCTGCACTACAATATGGTCTTGCAGACTCTTCTCCCAGCTGATGGAGAGATGCCTGTCCAAGATGTTTGCTTCTGGCTCTGCCTTCCTTGTGTTTTGCAGGGTACAGGGGAGATGTGAGCTGCCTCAGCAGTTCCCATGTAGCTCTCCCCATCTTGATGGTGTTTTAGGAGACACTTCTGTCCTTTGAAGCCTCTTGCCAGAGGAAGCTACTACAGCCCCTGTGCAGGTAGAGGTTCCTTCACTGCATACATGCAGGTATATCTCACCTCAGCCATTCAGGTACTGTCTGGGATTGCATTCACAGATGCTCTAGAAGATACAAAGCAATGAGGTAAATGATAGAAAGCAATGGAGATCCTGCTGGGCTCTCTGAGCAAGTCTCTCATTGCTTAATAATGCAGGATGGCTTGTTAGGAAAAGATGGTTCATTTATATTCAACAACTTCTTTTGACTCATTAATTGTATTAGTCTTAAACTCTCTTGATGAGTAAAGAGAAAGATAGATTTAGGGCAGACCTATCAAAATTGTGTGCTGTCCTGGAAGGATAGGTTACATCCTAACCAGTAACAGATTCAGCAGTGTCATTCCTCTGCTTGATGATTATAAATGAGTAGTTAGGAAAGTCAGATTTCAATTGGCCAGTGGAGGTTTTAACCACATGTACATCTAGATTAACCACTCAGGAGATTGGGGATTATCAACTGTTACGTAATAGCAGATGCTGTTTTTAATTAGGACTGCAACAGATGCTGTTTGCTAAAGAAACCAGACTGTCATGTAATACATCCAGAATGTGTATTTTGTTTGGCAGAATCACGCATGTGGATTGCCACTTTTCTTTGCCTTTACCTCTAGTAAAACCACACTGCTGATCAGGCAGGTGAATCATTACAGGTTGGATTTAGCTTTTATTTGGGTTGTCAGTTAAGAGCTGAAGTTGGTTTAGTTCAGTTCCAGTTCAGCACAGCTTCAGATCTACTGCATGAGTTCAGCTCTGGCTGAAGAAAAGCTAGCCCTATGTAATGTAAGATTTCCTGGTAACTTCACCTCTATGTACATTGTGGCCCTGTAACTTAATAAAGTCCTTGGAGTCAGCAATAATATTGCTCAAATACATAGCATATGTAGGATCCCTTCATTTACATGAAACCTAGGCATTTTAATTTTTTTTAAGATGTACTTTAGCTTGTCCCACACATGGTGGGATGTGTTGTGTGCCAAGCAGAAGGTCAGAGCCAAAAACTTGTAGCAATTCCTTTCTCTTTTTAAAATGTAACTACAAAGGCAGTGAATTTTCTGTGTGATTACATGAACCTCCCTGCAGGTCCCAGAGATGGAGTATTGCATGCTCACTGAAATGTAGTGGCACTGCCTGGTGCCCAGAAGCTGCTTGGTTTTACCCTGAGGTGAGGTCCCATCTGCAGCCAGGAATTCCTGGAAAAAAGCACTTTACAGCCTTTTCAGGAGAGCTGCTCATGTGCCAGTTGGTATTTCATTGCTGCAAATGAATGTCTGTTATGGCAGTTTGTTAATAATGAACAAAGAAGGGATTATTGAGCAATGCAATGACCCTGAAAGAGGAGAACCTCCTGTGAGGAGGCTGAAGCTTCCCTTTGCCATACCATGCATACACCAAGAGCCATCCCTCATCTCCTGCCACTTCCCTGGATTGCTCATACCATTAGCTGAAGCTGTGTTTGCGTTTCTGAAGAGGTTATCTGGCAATTAAACTAAACTCTTCCCTGGAGTATAACTGTCAATTAGCGGGGGTCATTTTTGTTCACCAAGCAAAACAGCTGGGGTTCCTGGGTCTGGAGAGCAGTAGGGAGCCCAAGGGCTCCCAGGTGAGAGCTTGTTCATCCTTCCTGCCCAAGGGCCAGCTAAGTGGGAGAAAAGGTGCACAGCAGGGCCAGCAAGGGGCTCCTTAAGTTGGGGTCACTGGCTTGAAGCACATGCTCTCTTTCTCTCCATACTGCAAGCCAGAAGCTTTGTAAACCTTTCTTTCCAGCCAAGTCTTTTCCATTTGGCTACTAAAAATGACTGTGCTCTGATGTTCTTCCCCCTATCTTAGGGGAGCTCCTGGCTTGTCAGAAGGTTGAAAGAAAAATAATCAAGGCCAGAGACTAGGCAATTGGCTGTATTTTCTGTCTCATTCAGACCTTGCCTCCTGCCAGCCCCAGGCACAGCATCCAGACCAAAGTTCCTGGAGTACAGAAGTTTCTACTTCACATTCACATGCTCTTTTCTAACCCAGCATTCCTGCTGGTTTCGATCTGTGCAAACATGGTAAGTTTGCCATGTTTGCACATGTCTTTAGTAACCATCAAGTGAGATAGCAGATGTCCCTACAGGCTTACCTGAAATTAGGAGAGGAGTTATATGAAGGTGTGAGGTGAGACAGAGAAACTACCCCAAGGAACAAGACACTTTGAGCCTGGCAACTGGTCTGAATCATCAGTGGAAATTTCCGTTTGAACTTTCAATGGAATGATGGATTTTTTTGGTTAAAGGAGTGAGGAAGAGTGCATGTGTGTTCATCTGTATATGTGTGACTGTGTTTAAGACTGCATATTTGAAGAGTTATTTTTTCTTTGCATTCGTAAGAAGACTTAAAATAGTAAGAGTAGGAATTTTATGCACAGACTGCATTTTCCAGTCAGCTCTACCTTTGAGATTTCCACTCTCTATTCTCCCTTTAATACTATGACAATAATGAAATAGATTACATTAGAGCCTCAGCTTCAGTTCTCAAGTACTTAATCTCTCTGGCTAGAATTCAAATCTGTGGCCTCAAGTGCTCTCTATCTTTACAGACACTGAATTAGTATTTAAAGAGGGTTGATCTTTCAGATCTGGCTTCACTAAGCAAGTAGAGGGGTCCTATCACAGTGTATCACGTGCTAAATGCCCTGCAGTGAATTTTCTATGGAAAACCATTTTTAGTGGTGCTCCTGGCTTTTGATTTCCCTCCTTCTCTCTTCCCTCTATCTAAACTTGCCTGGCTGCCACTTCCACACCTTGCATCTTCCACCTTCACACCTTGCAAGTTCTGCATTTTTATCTAGTTTTAAAAGATACTGCAACAACAGAGGCAAAAGTACAGCAGGTAGTGTGAGGCTGGGTGTGGTTGGGCTGCTATGTGTGTGTGGTTATGTGCCCACCAAGATTAGGAGAAACTGTGAAGAGAGGCATTTCACACAAGCAAGCAACAGGAGCAGGAATGCCATCAGGCCTTTTAAACACACCCATTTAACTTTCAGCCTTAGTTAAGCAGATAGAATAGAGCACTGTTTCCCCCTCATTTTCCGTAAGTACAGCTACTTGAGTATGTGTCATTATGTCATAGGTTTTTATGCTGCTTAGCTACCTGATGCAGCAGGCATGCACCAAATGAACATTGCTGTGTCCTTTAGAGAGCTTAATGTCACTGGTGATATTAGGAAGCTTGAGATCTCAAAGGATCAGTTGTGATTAGCAGTTAGGACAGGAGAACAGTTGAAAGACCTTCATCTTGATGCAACAACTGATCACTCCTGGCAAACATTGCACCAGGAGAATCACTCAAGAAAGGATTTTGGTGGGAGGAGTGAAGAGCTGAACTGCAGTCCTAAGCCTCCAGTGGAGCAGTATCTGGGGATACTTATGTGCCTGTGTTGTCCTTGAAGTTAGAAGAGCAACCCACTCATCTTAATGTACAACATGATGGAAGAACTGGTGGAAGGAAGTCTGCATGCATCATATTGTGCCAAGTGAAAGGAAGGTGTCCAGCAATGTGCTGTCCTTTTAAATGGAAGTTACCAGCTCTGTTGCCCAGCCAGCTCCATAACCTGCACCCAGCATGAGGGTCCTAGGCTACCACCTGCATTCCCCCTGCAATGGTGGGACCCACTGCCATTTGTTTATGCCTGAGTGCCAGACCTACAGGTTCCCAGGATACGCCATCTACCCATAGCAGAAAACAAGTGATTCCAGGCTGCTGCAGTCTGCAGAGCAATTCCCCTCTTTGCAACTCCTGAGTTGCAAATCTTCAGGATTTGAGTGAAAAGGCATTTTGTGCATCCTGAAAGCATGGCCCTATCCCTACCCTGATGAAACATACATTCTGTTTTTCTCCCATCCCATCTCTCAGAGTGTTTTCAGGGTTGCATCAGCTTTTTTGGCGCGCACACACTGAGCTGGGGAAAGACTGCATCAGGAGCTGAGCTATGGCTCCCCTCATGGAAGCTAACACATGTGTGCTTGAGCTGCCCTTGAAAGACATCTGAGGAGTTTTATGGTCATATATAATCATGGTTAAGCAACAAACTTTACCTAAGGTAAACTAGCAAGCAGAACTGAGTCACTGACTTTATAAACAGTTTATATCTATAATCGGGCAACTATTGTTTCCTAGCATTTCTGCTAGGTCAGCACTAACATGGCACGTGAGCAGTCTCCAGCTCAATCCCAGAGGAACACAGATGTTCTCCCCTCAAATTACAGGGACCCACAGACTGTAATGCCCATTACAGCCTGCTGGGAAATGGCTGTGTCTGTGGAGCAGAGCAGTGCTAGAAGCCTCTACCTGTCTGAGCTTTGCTGCCAGGCATCTGACACCCCAGAAGATGAAACTGCACAGAAGAGAAGCTCCTCCTCCATGGGCTGCAGTAAGACATTTTTCATCAGGGCTAGCACCAAAGCCTTGTGTGTTATCATATTCCTTGGTTACATTTCCCTGAAGCTTGACTGGGATCCCCAAGGACCTACATGGCTTCTCAACAGCTCTTGAGCTCCAAGAGGTGACAGTGTGGCACCAGAAGTCAAGAGCTGCCTGCCTTGGGGACCTGCTCTAAACTGCAAGAAAGTATTCAGGAGCCATAGGCTGTGAATTCAATTACTTGACCTTACCTTATAATTGTTACTTATATTTTTCTTGCCCACTGCCCATTTCCTTCAAGAAAAAACACAGCATTGATTTATGCTTAGCCTTGGTTGGATAACACACACTGACCAAAGCTTCTGACTGATCCCAGGCCATGGTTCTGCAGTCAATAGCAGATTTGTGCACAGCCATATCTCTCAATAGGGTGTGTATGATTAAGATTAAACATGTGAATACAATTGTACTTTTTATAGTTTAACCAGAACAGGCAATATTGAGTTTATGACATCTTTTATGCTGTCTGTGTGGGGACACAGATCTGTACCAGCTTGAAGTTTGTTGGTAAAAACCAAAACAATTGTCAACACTTTTTTTTTTTTTTTTTTCTGATGAACTCTGAAAAGGAGGACTGATTTATGTTGGATCTCAGCTTTTCTTTGTGTTATTGCAGCGGTGTTTGATCCAGGAGCAGTAAAGCAGATTTTTCTGTATCATTGAGCGGGGAATTTTTGTATGCAACTTGATTCCCAGGAATGCTTCTTGCATGGAAGCAATCTTCTGCAGACCCTCTTACCCAAGGCACTGCTGGCAGGAGAAATCACCCTCAGACTCCAGGGCAGGATGGCTGTCTCAGAATGTCTATTGCCAACAGCCACCTGTACAAGAGAAGGTCTAACCTCAGTCAGTCATCTCAACTCCAATGTGGAATGGAAAAGAAAGGAAAAGGGAAAACTACTCCAGGCACAGTGGGCAAGGAATACTAAAGGGAACACCATTAGGAGCTAGGCAAGGATACTAAAACAAGGACAGACACACAAGGAAAGCAAATGTTGACTGCTCCTGGAGTCTCTGTCAGGCTTTGCCAGCCAGACATCCTCTCCCTCCTAAATCATTTCCCCAGCCTTGGGATCAGCTGTTTTGAGAGAAAACACAGGTTCTCCTGGATCTCACTTGGCATGTCTTCCTTTCTGAGGGTGTAAGGCAACATCCCCACTGATTGCTATGTTTTCAGATCTCATTTCCTGAGAGTTATGTCCTTCTCCCCAAATGTCTGTTTGCAGACAGTACCCACTCATCCATGTCAGTGCAACTTGCTGCTTTGGGAACACATCAGCACAAAAGCAGATGAGGTTAATGCCATAAAGAACTAGAGCCTTCCTAGCTGCTCTGGTAAGTGGATGGGCACAGAACACCTCCAGGAAACTACATCTAGAAGAATGGCTTAGTTGTCATGAGTGAAATGTTTACCAGCATACTGTTGAAAGTCCTAAAGGAGGTGACTTTTTTTAACTTGCTTACAGCCTTCAAGAGCACCAGTTTTGTTGTATGAAAAGGCTTTTCCTAGCCAAAGGGATCACAGCCACAGGTGCTCTTAGCTGCTTTCCACTTCTGCCTGTTTTTGCTCTGGCTTCCACACTTACAAAGTATGACAGACAGTGTGACACCTGCCCTTGTGGGACAGGAGCAAGTCTAAGGCATGAACTCAGCACAGTTTTGGTGGGTGCTCCAGAAGCCACCCCCTACCCTTGGGATTCCAGGTACTAGGCTGGCCATATCTGGGATTGCATACAGAAGTGATCCTGTTTGCAGCAGAGCAAAACATTATGTTCCTGGTGGAGAAACAGGCGGTCCATTTCTACTGCATTTCCAGAAGCAGAGTGTTCTCACTAATTAGAGGTGCTCTAGCAGATAAGTCATAGGTTTGAAAATTTCTGTTTATATGACATGGACAGTGGGATTGAGTGCACCCTCAGCAAGTTTGCAGATGACACCAATCTGTATGGTGTGGTGTGGTGAACACACTAGAGGGAAGAGATGCCATCCAGAGGGACCTTGACAGGTGAGCCCATGCCAACCTCACGAAGTTCAACAAGGCCAAGTGCATGGTCCTGCACTTGGGTCAGGGCACTCCTAAGCACAAATACAGGCTGGGCAATGAGTGGACTGAGAGCAGCCCTGAGGAGAAAGACTTAGGGGTGCTGGTTGATGAAAAGCTCAACATGAGCTAGCAATGTGCAAGTGCAGCTCAGAAAGCCAACTGTGTCCTGGGCTGCATCAAAAGAAGTGTGGCCCGCAGGCCAAGGGAGGTGATTCTCCCCCTTTATCCTGCTCTCATGAGACCCCACCTGGAGTACTGCATCCAGCTCTGGAGCCCCCAGCACAAGAAGGACATGGCCCTGTTGGAGCAGGTCCAGAGGAGGTCTACAAAGATGATCAGAGAGCTGGAACACCTCTCCAAAGACAGACTGAGAGAATTGGGCTTGTTCAGCCTGGCAAAGAGAAGTCTCAGGGGAGACCTTATTGTGGCCTTCCAGTAGCTGAAGAGAGCCTACAAGAAGGCTGGAGAGGGACTTTTTACAAAGGCCTGTAGCAATAGGATGAGGGGTAATGGGTTCAAGCTGGAAGAGAGTAGATTTCAATTGGAAATTAGGAGTGGTGAGACACTGGAACAGGTGGCCCAGGGGAGTTGTGGATGCTCCATCCCTGGAGGTGTTCAAGGCCAGGCTGGATGGGGCCTTAAGCGACCTGGTCTAGTGGGAGGTATCCCTGCCATGGCAGGGGGCATAGAAGTAGATGATCTTTGAGGTCCCTTCCAACACAAACCATTCTATGATTCTACGACATACTCAGTAGCACTGATTTCAGTATTTCAACAAGTGTCCTTGCCCTTTTCTTGCCCAATTCTCTCCCCCTTTCAGTAAGTGAACATCTGGTACCAGGAATCTAGGCATTTAGGAGCCAGGAAGAGAAAGGTATTGGTAAAACCCTACTTATTTAAAGAGGGGAACTTCTTTGAGAGGAGGCAGCAATCAACACTCAAAAACAAAGCACATCACTGTTACATAATAGAAATGTTTATTTTAGCCCTGCAACTGAAAATGGCAGGAAGCACAGCATACAGTTTGGAAGAGCTGATAGCTGCAGAGACAAGTTAACAGCTCTGAAGAACACCAGCATGAGTTTCTTTTGCGATTTTTTGGAGATAACACTTTTTGATGCCGCACTTTCCATTTCCAAGGTAAAAGGTTTCAACTCTTAAGAGTTTTTGGTGATCCTTGGATACATGCTTTCAGATCCAGAGCACAAGGGATTCAAGGACAGGACCCCCAGAAGAAAGGCCCATGTTATGAGGTGCCACATGTCCATTTCCAGAAATGACACCCCTTGCCTTCACTCCTGTCTAATGCAGAGGTGCTCCAAGCTGGCTGTCTGAACTGAAGACCTGTCACCTCTGTACCAGGCTGTCTCCAAGGGTGTCAACGTTTAGACCTGAACTGGTATGGTTCTGTGATTCAAAGACAAAGGAAATGGATGGGGGCAGGACAGGGTGGAGGCTGCTGTAATGTTAGCTCAGTTTGACTATGATAAGTGCTGGCAGGGGGCATTTTTTCAGGGAGCAAGGCTGTTCTCATGTTGTCAATGCACTGCATAGGTAGCTAAGTAGAAGGAATGACACAAGCATATTCACAACACAGCCAGTATCAGTGACCAAAGATAAGCATGTTATTTAGACACGTTCCAGAGCGCCAAGCACCATCTCTCTCCAGGCATCTACTTGCTTTATTACTTGGCTTAATAAAAGATATTAACTCAGTCCCTGAACCTCTCATGCTCTCTCCCCCAGACCTGGCTGAGCTGAGAGGGCTGCAGCACTCTGCCCTTTGCTAGCATCTCAGCCCTTCAACACTGAAGCCAGTGGAGCAGGGCTGCCCTAGGACTGTGTGGGCAGCACTGGGCATTAGCACCCCATGAGAGGGAGCAGGGCCAGGCAATGCCAAAATCAAGAAGGGGCAAGGAGTGGAGCCAACACAGAGGGAGAGCCCAGCCCTCCTCCTCATCCTGCTGCCCGAGGATTGGAAGGGTAGGTATGGGTACCTGATGCCCAAAGGGGTCAATCCCTGCTGCTGTCCCTGCCTCTCCTTGTCAGCCATAGCCTCTTCTCCTTCCCATTCACCAGAAGTCAGCTCGCTTATCTAAGGCTGTGGTATGGCCAAAGCAAGCTGTTTTGCTCCCAACAGACTCTCACCCAAAGAAACTTCCAATGTTACCAGCATTTTGCTACTGGATTTTGTTGAAATTATTTTGGAGACTTGCTATGCAATTCATCTAACAGGTGTAAAAATCTGTATCTGAATTCATTATTTTGTCTGCCTTCACCTCTGTTGGAGAGAAGCAGATACTTCACAGGTGTGACTTGGTTTGTTGCGAAGCAGGTCAACTGAAACTCCACCAGAAGTGCTTCTTTCTCTCTTTCAACTATATTAGGAATCTGGATGATTGCCTCCATTGAAGAAGTCTGTAGACACCTAGGAGTCAATTTAATTGCCCACACACTGGTGTCTAGGACCATTTGAGATTCCCCTGTGAGCTGATGCTCCAGAAGGGTAGTTTCCCACAGCTCTTTTATCCTATATTCCATTCCTGTGCTGGTGACTGAGTTACAGATGATAGAGCTATAGTACTTTCAGTGAGTTATTTGTCTATGCTGGTACACCAGAATGAGATCCGTATGATGGACACCTACATCTAGGTACCTACATGTAACCTGGGCATCTCAGCTCTGAAATAGCCAGCAGAGATTCAGCGTTCAATCTGTTTCTCTTACAAAGGTGATTTGAGATGCCTAAGGGTATCCAAAACATCTGCACAGGACTGCCAGATCTGATACAGAAAGTATCAGACTCATGTGTTCCTGGAGTGATCCCTGGAAGCTAAGCAGGATACCCTGTGGAATTGCAAATGATACTATATGCCAATGTGGCAGCAACTAAGGTGAAGCCCCAAGCAATCCAGCCAACCACACCTGGAAGCATTTCAGTGTATACAGAAATAGGCACCAGCATCCAATCAGCTGGGCCAGTCCTCCTGACCTTACGGCTGTTTGGGAGCTGAGACATCCAGCTCACATTTAGGTAATAACCATCAGACATCTACATTTAGGTGCCTCTATCTGCAAGTTGCATCCCACCCCTAAAGCAAGATGACAATCATCTCACCTTGGTGTGATCCTTGTGTTGTTTGTACTCGCCCATGTAGACCAGCAATGCTTCTTCACCCTCCTTGGCATAGCATGAAGGCCGTAGGCACCATTTCTCAGGCTACCTACCACGAGTCAGGAGCACTCAGACTTTTAAAGCACTTGGGATGGTTTTTTTTTAATGTAGCCCCATTTATTAGGCTTTTAAAAGTACAGGATGTATTTGATGACTAACTCTCAAGAATTTCTCCAGTATTCTGGAAAATGTGTCAGTGTTACTCTTTTTATCTTTTTCTTCTTTTGTGACCCTGATGTAATTTGACACTCTGCCTTCCATCAGGTTTTGTGTGTCCGTGTAAATGTAGGGAAGTAGCTGCCAGCCCATAATGTGCTCTGACAAGATGCAAATAGGCTGGCAGTGACCAGTGACCTTTGAAAACTTTGTGGGATATCTTCATAGACAGGTTGGGTCCCACTAAGCTGGTGCTAAACCCTCCATCACTCCGTTCCTTCTCTCATTTTTCACAACTGCCTCCTTCTTGGCTGGCTCACCAAGTCTAGGACCTGCTTTAAAGTTAAGATTCATTTCATGCAAAGAAACCTGGTATATCATTTCCTAAGAAGCCTCAGGATTTTACATTGAGATAAAAGTAGGAAGGACATGTGGAACTCTCCTAGGACTTAGCATGGTCCACACCCGTGGTGATTGCACTGAGTGTTGCCTTTCTCTTGATCCCTCATCCCTGCAGGCCTTTGTGGACTTCTAAGGGGTGTGCAAGAGAGGATTCTCTTGTATGTGTTTCGTGGCAGTCTCCACAGGTGACATTCAAAAGGGATCAGCACCCAGAAAAAAGCCAGGGGCCCTAAAACAAACAAAATTAACATGCAGATGAGACAACCATGGGCAGTTAGACCTCAGCATAGGCATGTACAGCTGCTCCCCCAGTTTTGGGAAGGAGCACAACTTCCACAGAGTGGGAGGGATTTCCAGGTGTAGGGGCTGTGTGTAGGGACCAAGTGCTTGCTCTGGATATTCCTTAATCACAATAATAAAATACTCCCAGTGAGTAATACTTAAAATAGCAGATGAAGTCATGAACATGTTGGATATACCCAGGGCTTTCTATGGGATTGCACCAATAGGTGTGTCGGGCCAGAGGCACAATATAGAGCAAGGGGGAATTAGTCATTGCCTTCATTCATTAACTGTTTGGGCCAGCAATTTGGACAAACTGACTCAGTGCTCCCGAGCAGACAGAACTGTGTCTTCAGAGAGCAGGGTTGGGCTGAGCGAGGCACCAGGAAAAGCTAACTGGCCTTTTCAGGAAAGGAGCCCGTGGCTCTCACTGGCACAGGGGGAAGGGATGAGCGGGAGCAGACACGTGCCCAAGTACAGATGCAGCGCTCAGCAAGAGCTCCGAGGAAACCGTCTCTGGAGCTGGGCTTGCAGCCACTCTCCCTCCAGGTGCTGTGGGCCCATTTGTGCCCCATAGTCTCCTCAAAACCACCTCATAAGCAGTTATCTGGCAAGAAAGCACAAAAAGAGACAAAAGGCTTGCAGCAGGGAGGGGACCCACTGCTATTCATAGCCACTGTCCCCACCCGTGGGTGCCAGGAGTCAGACAGGGCAGCACCTTATCAGGTGCTTGGCTGAGCAGCATTCAATCCTGTCCCAGGGCTGGGACAGGCAGCGGCTCCATCTCCACCCCGACGCAGGGGTGAGTGCCCTGCTGACGTCAGGAGGCCTTACTTCATTTCCTGGCACGGGGAAGGTATTTTCATAGCCGTGTCCTGTGAGAGAGGAGAGGCAGTGGAACTGGAATAGGTGTGCTCAGCCACACCTCCTCACCCCTCCAGCTGTTAAAGCTCCCAAGGAGGACGAGCTTGGGGCTGCTGCTCGGCCAGGGTGACAGGAGCGGAGGTGACTGTGTTACTGGTGCGCTGGAAACTTGCCTCTTCTAGCCGGAACCTCCCTGCTGCCTTCCCCGGGCAGAATCCAGAAAGGTAATTCAAGGCAATGTCCTACAGGATCCAGGGCGGACCTGTCTTCTGTGGCTGGGGCAGGATGGCATGCAGGATAATGGCTCTAGAGGGTGGAAGCACAGGGACATGGGGTGCCACGGTGAGCAGAGAACGCCTCTCACCCTTGACTCTAACATGGGATTGCCAGCTGGAGCTGGGGGAGTTATGGCAGACTTTCCGGGAAATTATTTGAAATTTGTGGCTGGATGGGTGTATTTTATGCACAAGTATCAATTAGAGAGGAGGCTCAGGCTGGACTTAGCACTAAGGTGCATTTCAGGGGAGCTGTGAAGTTACCACAGCACAGGGTACCTTGCAGAGACTGCAGCACCCCTTGAAAACCCGAGACTTCTGGAGGTGCTGGATGAGCAGACTCAGCTTCTGGGCCGCAACACCCACCCAGGAGACAGAGCAAAGACTTTCCAATGCCTCATAGGACATCTACCCTGGGAAAAAGAAAAGGGAGTAAAAATTGGCACAAGGGGTCCCGTTCTCCAAAGCAGTGAGATTCTTTCTACCTTATTTGTTCCATGAGCCATGGCAGCCAACTGTGGCAAATACCACTTGCAGTAAGTGGATCCTGAGCCATGAGTGTGCTCTATGCTGCCCTGGGGTCTCACACTGGCTCTCTGGGTGCTTGACGTGTCCTGACCATGGGCACTGGTCTGTATCTGCCAGAGCTATGGATAGATACGATAATCTGATAAACAGTAAATGTGGATAAAATTGTGGGATTTGCTCTCCAGATTTTCAGAAGGGTTCGTTACTTATTACTCACAAATGTCCAGATAACTCTCAGCGATTTGTGCAAGAGATCATAAATCCCCAAAATTTTGTGAACAATGATTAGTGGAAAATCTTGCATGTGTTATTCACTAATTCCATTCTTTCCATATTTGCATCTTCTTGTAGCTAGCTTTTTGAGGAAAGCCGGAAAAATATTCCACCATTTATAGGCAGATCCCATTGAGGCATATGTGAGGCTGAGATGAGTCAGTGATATTTTCCCACTTTGGTCATCTTTTGATTAGATCAACTCCCATTTATTGAAGACTCAATCTGCACTCTCTAAAATCTGTTGAAAGGGTTTTAGAACCAGCCTCATAACTGCAGCATGTTATTCTTCAGAGGGAAAATCAAGGCCAATAGCATGATGAGCACTAGAGATTAAATTTTGCAAGGTTAACTTTTTTCTTTATATATCAGAAAAGAAAGCCCTTGTTTTTCCAGTGTGAGTCACCATTAAGGCCAGATTCCCCCATGGTTCATGCTGATATTGTATCTAAACTTGTTCTGATAAATTTTAGAGGCACAATCCTGAGTAATATGGTAACTAGAAAGCAGTACCTGGCCCCTGGGATCTAAACTCACTCAGTGCCTGCATAATAGGCCACAATACACCCAACATCTTTGTGAAGTGATTTCTGCACATGCTTCAGGCTCCCAAGGAAGTAGGTAACTTAATTCCCCTCGGCGATGGGCAGAGCTCACCTAAAAATCCCTCTTACCCCCTGGCGAGACAAACTTAAACCAGGCTTACTCAGACAGTACTGAATTCCTCATGACAAGACAGTGGGAATGTGCTGGGTGTGTTAGAGACTTTGTCCATCCTTGACTCGTGGACTCCTCAAGCGGTAACTTGGTGGTTACTTCTCATGCAATGAACAGCATTAGCTCTGACGTGTCAGGCCTCCAGCCCGCTCAAGGCAGTATCCTGGGGAGGGCATCAAGATCTTTGAGACAGTTCTTATTGATGCCCTACCATGAAGAAGGAGGAATATGAGTTTAGGGCTCATGGTTGGTGGCCTATATTTGCTATTTAAATCAAAGTAAGAGGAGCCATGCTGGAGGCATCTAGGTTAGTTATCTGCAGGGTAAAAGGCAGTTAAAGTTCACCTTCATTCATATTCCTAAACCAAAGCCAAGAGTGTTTTAGAGAAAGTAAAAGTGGGAAAAGAAACAAAGTAACAAGTTTCCTGTTTTGAATTGCTCATCTCTGAACCTCACTGGCACAAGGTACTGATGTTGTCTGAACTCATCAAAAAAGCATAAACTGTATTATGACTAACAGCTGCTCTTGTATCACAAAAGTGACAAGGCAGCTGAGTCTCAGTGCTGCAGGGCACCAAACCAATGCCTGAGAAAGTGCCTCACCTTCTCCCCACTCCCCATGCTCCTACAATGCTGTGCAACTCCAGGCACTGTGCAGAGGACATGTACAGTGAATTGTCTCCTACTAAGGGTTTTGGTTTGCCTTTGATAGACAGCTGATGCTGAACAAGGGGATGACTCTGCTTCCATGGCCCCATGTCAGCACTGTGGTGTCCTTGCCCAGTGAGGTGGGGATAGAGGTCTCTCCCGCCTCTCCTTCCTCACTGCTGGCAGCACCCAGGTGGTTAATACAACAGTGTCTTTTCTTCTTCTACAGCTTTGGGGAAACATTTCACGTGGAGGTTGTTCAAGAAGGCGAGAGGATGGCAACGTCGCCTCCCCGAGGCTGTGGCAGCATTGATGCTGACTATTACCTGCTCTGTGACATGGAGAAGTCCTGGGGGATTGTCCTGGAATCACTGGCTGCAGCTGGTGTCCTCGTCACCATTTTCCTCATCTGCTCACTCTTCTTTCTCATCTGTAAAGTCCAAGACAACAGCAAGCGACACATGATCTCCATCTATTTCTTCTTTCTCTTAGGCACACTCGGCATTTTTGGTCTCACTTTTGCCTTCATCATTAAACTCAATGCCAGGACTCGCCCCACTCGCTTCTTCGTATTTGGAGTCGTCTTTGCTCTCTGCTTCTCATGCCTCCTCACCCATGCCTGCAACCTCAACAAACTAGTGAGAGGAAGAAAGCCCTTCTCCTGGCTGGTGTTGCTGCTCCTTATTGTTTCCTTTGCCCTGGTACAAGTTGTGATTAGCATTGAGTACTTAGTCACCATGCTAGTAAACCAGAAAGACAAATTCCTGAATATGTCTCCAGAGGAGACCAACAAGGACTTTGTCATGCTTCTGATCTATGTGCTCTTCTTGATGGCTCTGACATTCTTGGTTTCCACGTTCACATTCTGTGGGTCATACAAAAGCTGGAAGAGGCATGGGGCGCACATCTTTGTCACTATCCTGTTCTCCATTGCCATTTGGGTAGTGTGGATCACTATGCTCACAAAAGGCAACACAGTTTTAAAGAAACCTAGCTGGGATGATCCTGTTGTGGCCATTGCTCTGGTGTCCAATGGATGGATCTTCCTCATCATGTATATTGTCCCTGAAATTTGTTTCCTCACCGCCCCTCTGAAGCTGGAAGACTATCCTCCAGAAAATGACTTCTGCCAGCCTAAGTTCATGAAGCAGACAACTGGGGTGGACAACCGTGCCTACACCCAAGATGAAATTGTGCAAGGTATGATGAAGTGAACGACTCCACAGTCCCCCAGCCTAAAGCACATGTGTACCACTCATGAGTAAAAAGGGGTAGGAAGGCTACAAGAAAAGATTTGAAGATGATGTATAATTTAGAGGCAGGAAAAAGTGTCAGACAGATGAAACAGAAATACAAGTGAAAATGACTCTCCAAACAAGAGGGAAAGGCATAAGGGCCAATGCAAATGCCAAAGATGCGTAGGAGAGACTAAGGGACTTACTGTGTGTCAGGGCTGACACATAACTCCTTATGATTCTGTTATGCCTGGGAAGCCCATGTGACAATTCAGGCATTTTTTGTTGTCTCTTAGTAATGCTCCTGCTCTTCAGACCTCTCCAGGTTATACCTTGGAAATTATTTATTCCAATTCGGATCTGGTTCCCATTATCCATTTAAAAATGAACCCACCATCCAAAACAGAGGCAAGGAGGTCTTTCTTTATGAGTCTCATGCCTACTTGGACAAAGCAAAATGTTTTGTCAATTGAGGCTTCCCAAATCTATGGGTAGGAGATGTGACTGTGCTCCCTGTGGATCTGCTACTGAGATCACGTTGTCTCCTGGAGTCAGTTCTCGAGGTTTGTAAAAGAATAGCCGAGAAAGGCTGTGCTCTCCTAGGGAATACTACAGAGGGGGTCTTGTGCATTCAAGTGGGAGGGATCTGGCTGGTGATTATAACAGTAATTGTGAGGCAACAGGAGGTGTCTAAACTCCAAGGCCACCTATGTCCTGTTATTTACAATACTATTCATTCCTGCTTTCACAAGGAAATATTAATAGGTCAGCTACCTGTGGATTTTAACCCTGCCTGCATATTGCATAGTTTGATCAGTGTAAAAGCAGCTGCTAACATAGCCACAGACCCTTTGAGTCTCCTTTGATGTGGTATTTCCAAGCTACCGTATAATGCTAAGTCACTAACTTTCCCTGCCCCTTGTCTTTGACTCAGGAGACACAGGAGACCTCAGCTACTCCCCATACTCTTCTCACTTTCCAATGAAGGTAAGTTCACATCCCCCTTCACCTGTTTCACCACATGTAGGCTATTATTCAGAAGAGAATGAGAATAGGCAAAACCAGATGGATCTAGAGCAGGCTCTGTGGAGGCAGGCAGGTGCTTCACAAGGAGCTGGGTGATACCATGACAAGTGTTCATGGAGGTGCCTGTGGCTGGGGAAGGGAAGCTGTGACATGTCCAGGGATGTAGGGAGGCAAGAGGGCCCCGAGGCAAAG
Source organism: Eurystomus gularis (assembly GCA_013400335.1). Lineage (NCBI taxonomy): Eukaryota > Metazoa > Chordata > Aves > Coraciiformes > Coraciidae > Eurystomus > Eurystomus gularis. The sequence goes on from VZZY01002719.1 coordinate 61,060, forward strand.
TCTGAGGTTGTGGTTTTTGACACTTCTGGATTTGACATCATAGAAGAAGTCTTCCCTCTGAGCACAGTTCCTGCAGTAGACTGTGGCCTTTCCTCAGGAGATTGTACTCCTTTCCCCAGCTCATGCCCTGAATATATTACCACCAGCAGTCACTGGAAGCTGCAGGGCAGGACCAGAGTGGGCAGTCTCCATGCCCCCATGTCCATTCACCAGTCCTCCTTCAGACCAAACCCTAGCCAGGTCTAATAGCTCACATCATGTCTCCACATGTCCTTTGATGACATGTCTCCATTACTGATTTGTTCTGCAAGGATCCGCAGCCGCCTTGATCCCACTCTCAGGAAACCTTCAGCTCTGTTTATCCCACCTCTATTTTGTTCTTTTTATTTGTTTGGTTGTGTTTTTTTTTAAGCCCTACTCTATTACTTCTTTCCAGTTTTGAAAGGTAAAGACTTTCATGCTTCCTTTTCAGACCATCGAACCCCAAAATGATTTCTCCATCCCTCGGCCCAAGGCCCGGACAAGCCCATACCATGACTACACTGGTGGGAAAGGCCCCATGTAGCAGCTCTGCAGTGAGCAAAGAGACTAAAAGCCCGTCAGCAAAGGCATGTGGAATGGGCCACATGGTGACAAGTGAGTCAATCCTGCAGAAGAGACAGAGTCAACCCACACTGGCAAAAGAGGAGAGAGGTCGTCTTTTCCCTACACAAGCACCCTTGTAGCCCCTTCCTGTTCCTCAAACACAGCTCTCAGACACCTCCAGGGCCATCTTCTTCCTTCTCCCTCTGTTTCTCTGTGGTATGGAGGTAATGTTGTGTGACAGAAGAATGTGCTGGGAAGAGCCTGTCCTGCCCTATTTTCAGCAGGAATGCTGTAGTGCTAGAGCAGCAGGAAATCATCGTCTGAGTGTTCAACTGGCTCTGCCCAGCCATGACTTGCTTTGATCAGCTCACAGTCCCACACCTGATGGAAAGAGGCAACAGCAGGAGTATCAGTCCTACATACCCCCAGTCCTGCCCACCCATGAACACACCTCATGTACTACCAAGGACACCCTTATCTATCCACTGTTACTTTTGCACCCAATGCCAGCCCTGCCTGGCTCTCCTCCAGAGATCAGTGGAGAAGAGATAGATAGAGAAAGAGTATTCCTTTTTTCTTCTTCATGTTCACTTCCAACCCCTTCCTAATCACCTAGAGACCACAGTAGAGAGGGGGAAGAAAATTTAAATACATAAAAACATCTACACCTATTTACAGTGACACATTTTCTGATTTGCACTCTAGCATCAACCTCCCTCCTAGCTCTGACTCCTGACTACATGCTGAGTTCCCCAGGGTGCCTGCCCAACCCCACCAACCCTCCCTCCTCACCCCTGTCACCCCAGGCTGTGAATCCCTGCAAACAAAACCTCCTTCATGCAGCTGCTTGCAATACCCTAGTGGGATTTAATCTTGTGCACCTTGGAGCTCTGCCTCCTCCCAAGTGTGTCTGTGGCATTGACACACATTTTCCAAGCAGCCAGGTTACAGAGGGTGAACACTTTTCTTCCCAGGAGTGAGCATGAACATGTGAGTGTGTGTGCATGTGTGTGTGCTGTGTGGACTGAGATGAGCAATGTGTCTGCAGAGTTGAATCATTCTGTAGCCTGCTTTGCATTTGGTAAATAGCTTTCCATGATTTTTCATATACAAATACATAAAGTTCTCCAAGTGGGTGTGTATTGTACGGTGGTGTCTGACAGCTATATATTTATTTAGTACTTTGTATGTGGAATATTTAATTAATAAAAACCCAAACAGCCTGACTAAGAGAGACTGATTGTTCTTTCTTGGGAATGTAATTCCTCTAATGGTTGGTGGGGTGACTGCAACAGCTCTCCATAGGTTGGAGTGGGCCACCTGGGAGATGGCAGCTGTGGGGAAAATGGCAAAGAGACACTGGCTTCTTTGAAGCTGTCAATGTGGACCAGACATCACCTGCTTGAGGATTAGGCTTGAGGAATAGGGTTAGTAGCTTCTCCACGCTACTCTTATTGAATAAAGAAAGCTGATTCAATGTTAGAAATGCTTAAGAAATGAAAAAATATAAACCAAAGCCACAACAAGCAAATGCAGGAGGAAAGATGTGTCTGTGTCTGCTGCATCTGTATTCCTGTATTTATTCACTTGTGTCTTGCTGAGTACTTGCATAATTAAGAGTAGGAAAGAAGCTTGTAGGTATATAATTTAGATTGTAAAAGAGATATCTTTCTAATGTTCTGAACACATATAGCATTTTTATTTGAAAATAGAAACAATATAAAAGGAAAATAATGATGATGGTGACAATGATGATTATTATAATAATAATAATTTTTTAAAACCTCCTGATGGCATGAGACTGCAATCTGCCATTTTAGAGGCTTCCTCTCCCATGAGTTTTTACATGGTATGTTATGCTACCACATACCCATATGTTCCTGGCAAGCAAACCCCCTTCCTCAGGCGCAGTGGTATCTAGAATATGTCAGGCTGGGCCTTCCCTACTCTTCCTACCAGTGCTGAAGGGCAATGCAGGGACATTTGGGTTTTCTGAATCCCTTGGCATGAGAAAATGCACTCCTAGGTGGTGGTTTGAAATGCATCACAGGACATATTGCCTTTTCCTAATAAATTTGAGGTGGAAACAATGCTTACCCTCCCCTCCTCCTCTCCCCTTCACCTACACAGTTCCACAGGTAGCATAGATAGAGGATGGGAGAGAAAACTCAAGGATACTAATTAACATTGGAGAGCAGACTAGGAAGAGGGCATGTGAAGCCATGATGCAAGTTGTTGGCTTGCAGGCTGAAGGTAGGAGAGATATGCTTGAAACAATAGCAAACTTTTAAGAAATTAGGTTTTCAAGCTGATGTGACACAACTGATGGCTTAAATGTAGCTAGAGTATGTCCGAGGAGAAGCCAAAAATGTTAAAACAGAGCCAGATCCCCTGATTCAGTGGAGTCTAGGGGAGCAAAGGGACAGGCTAGAAGGAGAAATAAGAGCAAAGTCTGCTCTTATTGTGCGTGTTTTCCGTATTCCAGACACAATAATTTCTTCACTGACTTCCACAGACCAGAAAGTGCTTTCTAAATGACCTTGGCCCCATAGGTAGCAGAACTAGGAGGGATGAGGGACGCCATATGCACTCCCATTGATTCAGAGCATGGTGATTTTCTTGACTACTTAGTTGTTACTGTGCATGCTTCTTGGCAGAGTGTGGAAATCTCTTTCCATGGATTTACAGAGCCTTTTAGAGTAATTTTTTTAAACTTCTGTGATGACACAGATACTAATCTGCCCAGAGTTATTTCGCACTTGTTCAATACTAAGGCAGCTTTGGGTGAGGGCTGATTTAAATGCCAAATTAAATACAAATTTTTGTGGAACTTGGCACTGATAGGAAAGGGGTGGTGCCACTCTGCAGGTTTCTCACACCTCGGGAAAGGTTTTTGGTAAAGCAGCAGTTTTCTCTTTCCTTAAAACTGAGTTTAAACCAAACCAGCCAGCTGCTTAGTCACACACATGTCCCCGGGAAATCCTAAACTAGTGGGGCCAGACAGGCTAGACCCAAAAGGAACAAGTGAGTGGAGGAGGCAGAAAGGTTGCCTGATTCTTGTGCTTTTCTTAGAATCTGCCCAATGGAAGGCCAGGAAACTCAGTAAGGCTTGTCCCTACCCTCTATCCTGAAAAGGGCCCCCTTGGTGGTAGGGGCTGAAGATCCTGCCTTCAGGGCCCTCTGGTTTCTAGTCCCTTCTCTCCTTGTTCAAGGATACCAGAGGACCAGAAATGTACACACCAGAGAAGGGTTGGCACAGAACACACCTGGATTGTGAAAGCAGCCAGGATTATCGTGAGGCGGGATACACTCAGCTGAACTTCAGGTCAGGGATGTCATGGGAAAAGAGCAAAGAGGCACAGAGGCACCACTCAGGCCCAGGACCAGGGTCACCATCCCACGGGCTTGCCAGGGCTATAGAGCTCCACGTGACCAGCCAGGCATGGACACAGAAGGTTCTGTAAACCCTGGGAGCACAGACCCAGACCAGTGGTGCCAGGACCTGGGATGAGGAAGGACCTTTCTGAGTTTACCTCCCAAATGCTCACCAGCTTGCCAAAAAAGCTCCCCTTTTGGCAGCTGGTGCTGGCACTACCCTCTCCAAACAAGGTATTTCTTTGGCAGGGATTCATCCTCTGCCCACAAGCCCCATAGCCCTTGCTGTGCCACACAGGTGGTAAAGGAGTCCCCCTGCCTTAGCTTGGGCAGGAGATGCCAGGGACTGGTTGTAAGTAGGGAGGAGCATGCTGCTAGTTGGTGGGGCTGTAGCTATGTTGCATTCTCCTTCAGATTCTGGAGGCAGAGATGTTGGGGAGCATGCCCAGCTCCCATGCCTGTCAGGCTGACCATGGACCAAGAAAGCAAGGGTTGGAATACTGGGGTGCCAGGAGGCAGCTGCCTGAGATGGGGAACCTATGACACCTTGTAACCCCCTTGTAAGTATGGGGCACCCCCCAGCCTTTTCTAAAGCAAGTGCTGAAAAGCTGCATCCCCTCTGGCCAGTTCCATATGAGTGATGGGTCACTGGTAGCCACACCACCTTCCCTCTCTCAGACATCCCCTCTGCTGCCATCTGTCCCCTCCCCGATTCAGTTGTCAACACAGGGCAGTGTCAAACGATGACACAGGCTGGCAGACCCTCATGTACCCACTCTCTGCATGCTCATGGGGCCAAGGGATCACTTTAATCAGATCTGCTCCCCAGGGTACAGAATCACGGGGCCACATGTCAAATGTGGCAACTGTTGGTCCATGATGCTCCTTTGCCAAAAGTGACTGTCCTTTCAGGAGGGCTAACAGTACAAATGGTGTGTCCAGTCCCCAACAAAAAATACAAACCCCTTCTCCCACACAAATCCCACACAGTAGCTTTCAGTGTATCTCATCACACTAGACCAGAAACAGAGGTAGCTGAAGAGCAGAAATGCCTCCCATTTTCCTGGCCCTGATACAAGCAATGTGGTCAGCTGGGAGCAGAGTCTAAGTAGCTGCACTGCAGCCTGTGACCAGCACCTAGAGGGGACCAACACCTAGAGAAGCAAGTGACAGTATCAGAGCATCAACCTTCCACCCAGCCAGGTGGGTTGCTTAGCTTACACTGTTCTTGACACACACAGTTCCCAGGGAGGGACTGGCTTTGCAGTGTCTTAAAGACAAACATGAGATCGAAGAGCCATGTGTGAGTAACGTGGGATGCCTCTGAGCTCCCACATGTGCAGGGAGCTAGCGATTCTGAGAAGCCACAGGGTTACTCCTCATTTCCAGCTCTTTCCTGCATTTTAGTAGGTTTATTGGATTTACAGAGTCACACAAATGGTTTGGTCAGATGGGACCCCTGGAAAGGTCTAGTCCAGCTTTTGCCCTGAACAGGGCTCACCTCAGAGATAGACCAGGTTGTCAGGGCCTTATCCAGGTAAGCTTTGAATATCTCCACAGGTGGAGATTTCACAGCTTCCTGAGGCCTCTGTGCTGTGTCTGATCACTCTCATTGGGACCTTTTTTAAACTTGTGTCTAATCAGAATTACCTTTGTTGTAACTTGTTTGTCATCCCTTGTCCTTTCACTATGCACCTCTAAGAAAAGTTTGGTCTCATCTTCTCTACAGCGTCCATTTACTTAACAGATAAGAGCAACTGGATCCCCCTTAGCCTTTCTTCTCATGGCTGAGCAGGTCCCTCAGTTTCTCCTCCTGGTAACACAGTCCAAGCAGCCCCAACTGTCTCAGTGGTCCCCTGCTGGACTTGTTCCACTTGATCAAGCTCTGTTGCAGTGAGAGACCCACACTGAACACATTACTGGACACATGTCCTCACAAGTGCTAAATAAAGGGGAATAACCATTTTCCTCACTTTGTTGACTTCACCCTTACTCATGCAGCCTGGTATGTTGTTGGTATACATTGCCATAAATGTGCACTACTGGGCAATGCCTTCTTCAGGTTCATTTTCCCCAGCATCAATTACTCCCTTTACCCCAGAAGACATTGTGTGGTTATAAAAGAAGGGATTGAACAGTCCTGAGGTTCTGTTTTCAAGGCAGGTGGTTTCTGGCAGGAGCCAGAAACAGCACCCAAGGCCACTCATAAGCTGAGGGCTGCAGCAGCAGCTGCCTGTCCTGGCAGGGAGTCCTTGGGAAGGAAGTCCAAGGGTCTCTGCCAGCATTTGCCTGCTTTCTGGGGCCTCTGAATGCAAAATGGAGGTGTACCATACTGGTAGCAAGCCCAGCCCTTGGGTAACAGCTGGACTGCCTCACTACATCCAGGCTGGGGTTGGTGAGCTGTTGGTAACCAGCTGCACTTGATAAATCTATGCCCTTAGTGGGCCACCCAGCCACAGGGACTTGTCCCCTTCTGTCCTAAGGCAGTCTTTGCCGCTGCACTAAGCAATACAGGACAGCGGCCGTGGGAGTCTCTCCTAGGGTTCTCTGCCCCACTCCGGCAACCCTTGTCCTTGTATGCTTGGAACTTGTCCTATCCCCTCTCTCTACCTGCAGCACACTCACCCTTCTGTACCCAGCACTGTCCTGTGTGAGATTCTCTTCCTCCCTTAAAGCCAACATGCTCTGCCACCCACAGTTTCTAGGGAAACTGGTGTTTGCTTTGCCTTTGCTATGGTGACAAGTGAAGCACCCTGCTAGGTATGAATGCCATTTTCTGCAAAAGGCTTTCTGAAGTGCCAGGCATGAAGCAGGAGCTGCCCTCTCAGCTGGCCAGCCTGATCTTATCTGGATCTATCTCTGGAGTTAGTTTCTCCCATCAAACCAGTAACAGGTGCATTTGAGGACAGAGCAAAGGCTATGGCTTACAAAATGGGCATCTTGTTATCTAATGAATTAGTCAAGAGCTGAAACAGAATGCTGTGTCTCCAACATACTGTGCTGTCTGCTGTTCCACCACCCTACCCCCCCTGAACGGTCGCAGTGAGGCTCAAATGCTGGAGAAGGAGTGTGAAGAAGTGCTGAAAATTTTGGGTGAGATCTATAGTCACGGGGAGAAAGGGACCTGGGTAGCATCCTCGACTCTGGTGCTGGGAGAAAGCATGTTTTTCTGCAAATCAGCTCTTTACTGGTTTTGCCAGACTGAGCAAGCACTTTTGAGTCTCAGAAATTAGGTACAGTGTTGTTCAGTGTTGCTCAGCATCACTTAGTCATCCCAGGACCCCTCTATAATCAGAGAGGCGCTGCTCCTGCAGGCACTCTGGTTTTAGCAGTGCCGAACCACCCTCTCCCACTGCCTGTTTGCCCGGAAGGAGCCGGCCGTGACTCTCAGCCCCCAAGCCAGCCACTGGGACCGGTGCCGCGGGAGCAGCGAGGAACGCAGGGTCCAGGAGGCTTTCAGCAGCTGCTGCAAGCGGACCTCCCCCGGCCTCCAGGCCGGTGGTGAGCCACGTCCCACTGGGCTAATTCGGGCAGGAGCGCAAGCAACCCCCTCGGAGCCCGGGAGGAGGCTGTTTTTCCGTTTCTGGCTCCTCAAGGGAAGAAGAGGCAACGCCGAGAAAGCCGGAGCGAGGAGAAGGGCCGGCAGCGCTGCCGGGAGGGCTCCCCGAGCCCGCCGGGGCGGCTCCTACGGGCGTGCCGCCAGCGGCCGCCGGGGGTGGGACGAAGGGGACGGGAGGGGACGGGGGGTGCCCCGGTCGCGGGCTGCGGGTTTTGCAGCTCCCGAGGGGCAGAGCGAAACACGCTAGAACGCCTGTTGTAATTAAAAGCTTAATTAAGTAATTAAAAGGTTTTAGGGTTTTTTTTCACCCCTGAAACCCTCTGCATCTCATTACAGCTTTTGTAGTAAAATCATTCTTTAAAAATGGCCTTTGACTGAACTTTGGTAAAATTTGCAATTTTGCTCCCGTGAAATGACTTATTTGACTCAGCATGTTCCAATTAAAAACTAACAAACAAAAAAAACCCACAAAACCTAAAACTTTATAGCCTAAAATGGAAGCTTTTCCACTGTGATGTTCAGCTCGTTTTACACAGCCATACAAAAAGCTTGTCTCTGAACTCATTTTATTTTGGGCACAGTTTGGTTGGATTTCAGCTAACCTCTTCCTGACTGGCTGCACTTCAGCTGGTGGGGAGAAATGGTTGCCTGGAGAGCCTCCTGCCCAGCCCTGGTGAGGTCTCTATGGGCAAGGAGGATCAGTCAGTCCCCAGACCTTGGGTCGCAGACTCCTGGTGCTTTAGGAGGCTGCGGACACGAGATGGACAGTCACTAGGATAGGGCAGCAAACAGGCAAGAGGGCATGCTTCTGGCAGCCAGTCTGTCCAGGCAGATTATGGCTCACCAGGTCAGCTCCCCATCCTGTCCAGCCTCTCAAATGGCAGCCACCAAACTTCTGGGCCTGCCTAGGTGGGACCGTGCTAGTCAGCAGGACAGGGGATCCCCAGTAGCAGAGCTAGTGATAGCTGACAGTGCTGTGGGCAGGACAATTTTATTACACAGCGAAGTGATAGGCAGATAGCATTGCAAGGAGTTGCAGGTAGATAACATGACCTGTCTGTGTCCCTTTGCCTCTTTGTCCATCATCACTATATATATTAAGGCTGCGTAGTGGTTCCCCTTGTTACAGCCAGACTTTTGGGTGTAAAATGGCAAACAATTTGTGTGAGATGAGACCTTGGCAGAGCCAGGACTAAATGTCCAGCTCCTAAGTGCAAGTTGACTCACAAGCATACGCAAGGATGTGTGTGCTGATTTACAGGGGAAATGATAGAAAATGTATGGATTTATCCATCTGTCTCTACTGGGTGGTCTACTGACAACAGGAAGGATTGCGGGGCAGTTGTAACAGTGCTTCAAGTAACTTGGGAGCTGTCTCCACAGCTCTCACAGCGTCACAGTGCTAGTGTCACCCTCCCTGCTGCCCTGCTCCTGTCCTAGGAGTCATCTGCCACCCACTGTGCTTTAGTGTGTTCTCTGAAAGATTAACTAAAACCTGCCCAGGTGAAGACCTGAAATCTCGAACCACCTCTGTTTTATCGTGACATCGGGATCTTCAGACACCAGGCGAGGGCACTGTGGGATTTGCATCCACCGTAGACACACGATCCAGTTTCTGCTGAGTTACCCAGAGCACACGAAGATAGATCATGAACCATTTTTAACCTATTTAAAGCGTTCGAGTGAGTTCACACCAGATCAGTGATTCGTATCTTGGTGGCTATCACATTTTTCATCCGACAGGAGGAGTCCTAAAGCCAGATTTACAGAGGCGGCCAGCCCTGGGTCTAGCTCAAGGGATTTTTTCCAAATCCTGGAGACAAGTGGGATAAGAGGAGGGGAAGATCCTCTCCCTGCAAGTTTCATTATGCATCTCGCCTTTTTTTGAATATCATTTGTCTTTATTGTCTAGTGGGAATCTCTAAAAGTGGAATAAACTTTTTCTATATTGAATGAATGAGGAAATGCTGAAAGAAGCTGTATGCTCCTTTATAAGATCCTGAAGAGATGAAACCCTTGATAGTATCTTGCCTGATTTCTCTTTCACAGCACACTCTTCAAATGTAATCAGCTTTTGGAGCATGCTCTGCCTCCAACTGTGCATACAATGCTCATATTTAAATTATTAGGACCATGATGATACATTTGAAGTGAAAATCTGGAACAAAAAAAAGTTAAATTCTTGCTAGTAAAATCAATGACAAGTTTCTTTGGCTTTAGTTCTCACTTTAGAGGCATTTGTATGTCTAAAGCTGTAAAGAGACATATTTATGGGTATATGTGTCTTAGCAACATCCTAAGAAATAAAAAAAAAAACCAAACATGAACTTTGGAAACATTTTATACAAGGAGTTTAGAAACCTGTCTTTGTGGCCTCCCTCTTAGCAGAGATTTGTTGCTGTGTTTAACCCCACTGCCTCGACCCCAGTTCTGCCCTGAGGAATGGGGAATTGTTTGTGATTGATAGGATTGTCTTAATACATGTGGACAAGGTGCTGGACTTGAATTTGTATTGATCGCCTCAGGTATGGTATTTAGTAATTCTTCTATTTCGTTTTTGATGTGTCTATAGAATTGCTAAGAGTTCTACAGAAGATCTTCCATGTGCTTATCTTTCCATCATGCCAGCATGATGGGAAAATGCTGTTCCCTGCATTCAGGACACAAGGTCAAGAGCAGATTTCCATAGTGCCTAGGTGACTGCTCACCCACACGCCCCAGTGAGTTGCCCTGTGTCACTCAGAGAAGAGATTCAAACCTGGGCTGCTTCAAGGCAAAGACTTAAACTACTGTGCAGTTCTTCCTCTCCCTGTAATAGAGGAGATGTCTGGATAATCACGTGTGCCTGCAGTCCCCTATCTTGACTCAGAGGTGACTGCAGGGGACCCGGAGGCTGTGCCACACCAGTGCCTGCAAGCACACATCATCTCATGCACAGTCTGGGCCCACAGCTGAACTGGTGGCTCATCGTTACCTGGGCAGTGATGGATACCAGTCCTAACCAGCAAGTGCGTTTTCTAACCTGGGAGCAGGGACTAATCACAGCATGGAGTTTCTGGCTCCTTTTCCATTTTCCTTAGGATTAACTCGTCGTTGGGTACCGATGAAGTGAAGCTAAACAGCAAAAGATCTCAGACCTGAAACTGTCTTGAACTCTTTGTAAGGTTGAAGGAAGAGGGATCCATCACACTGGTGGGAAGCTGGACAGGGAGACTGAGTGTCCCCTCTTGGCTCACCCCTGCAGTATAGTGGGCAACACAAATCCCAAGTGACTTCAGCCATCGGATGTGGTCCCTGTGGGTGTAGTGCTGTCTTCCCCAGTGCTCTATGCAGCTTCTGTGACCCCTCTCACAGCAGAGGAGCATTTATCCTTGGCATGCTCCCGTCCTTGCAGATCTCTCTGCCTGCAGAGAACTGAATAACTTCTTGCATAATTAGCCTATCTGTTAAAAAGAGCCTGAGCCCCAGCAAAGCTCTCACCAACAGCTGGTTTACAGGACAGAGAGGACTAAACAGAGTAAACAGCTCTTCTGAGCAATAGCCTTACTCAGAAGAGGCACTACTATCAAGCATAAGTCAGCGAGGTTCAAGGTCCCTTCCTGAATGAGAGTGCCCTTTCAGCTGGTATTGATCATTTGCTTAAATGGGAATCTCTGTAGGAAGAAATGAGGAAAGTCAAAACACCCAGATGCCCTCAGTGCATGAAGTAAGGGGATGCCTAGGATGTGCCTTTACAGTCATACTGTCCTGTCCTCCTTGGCACTGACTGAATTGCAGTCCAAAAGCTGGGTGTAGCCCAGGCTGGCAGTTGGACTCCAGGCTCTTGGACTCTGCACCTCGTTCCTGATAATTTGCCCTGTCTCATCCAATCAGCTAGATGAAGGAAGCACAGGTTTCACAGAACAAGCTGTATGCCTGCCACTTCTGCTATGTGAAATCAGGCCAGCAGCCACATGCTGCAGAGATTTCGTAAGAGAGAGGAAGTCACGGGTTAGAGGGTTTAGTTGAGGGTTTCTCTGGCTGCAGCTCTGCCTGGGAGAAGCTCCTGATCCTTGTGTCATGAGCTGGATCAGATCTGCAATCATGAATAGACAGCAGGTGGGATGGGAGTATCTCCCAGTCAGGCAGAGAGACCTCTTGCCTCCGTGGAGAGGACAGCTGAAATGCAGCTTCTTACACCCAAACCATCCATCCTTCTATTACACCGTGGCCTCCTACATAGCCTCCAGCTGGTACCCCAGCCAAGGGGAGGAGAAAGGCAGAGTGGGATGTAATCCTGTCACCTTGTGCTGAGAGTGAGCGTTCATCCTTTGCAGCTTCCTCAGAGCATATGTAGCACTGATTTTTCCATCTCAGCTTTGTCCAGCTCTGCGGGTGATTTCCTGAAAGCACTGAGAACTAACTGCACTTCCTAAAGGTCTGAAGAATGAGGACATTATTTACTTTGGTTGTCAGTGGGCATCAAATGGTGTGAAAGAAATGTATGCCTCAGCTCCATCAGTAGCTGGAACCAAAATAACAGATAAAAGAAGAAAATCAGTGGGAGTTATCATTATATGGAGTTGCCATGGAAATAGCATGAGAGAACTTGGAGGAGAGCTAGCACACCATGCCTCCAGGAGGGCATAAATCTCCTGCTAGCCTCACTCCTTTTTATCACATTAACAGGCAGTATTTCTTGCTTTAGCAAGAGGTGGGAAAACATCAAAGCACAGTTCTGACATTTTTGTCTATCCCTTGATTTCTCTGACCAAGCCCTCCCTGACCCCTCACGAAATAGAAATGTGAATCTGTAAAGAAATACAATATAGCAATCGCTTAGCATAACTTGCTTAGCATTAGTAGCTAAATGAGCTGAAGCCTCAGGCCGCAAGCTGTGAACTTTCACCTAGATATGCTGAACTTTTACTCAAGTAAAAGAAGGCCCCAGAGCCAGTTTGAGCTGGAAGATAAGGAAGCAAGGAAGGCAGCTACACTTGTCAGGAAAAGCTGCAACCTTAGAGATAAGAAAAAAAAAAGCCCACTAGAGATTATGAGGGGAGCCAATGAGGAATGGGAAGACCCCAGACCCTAATATTACTACTGGTCAGAACTGTCACAAGAGGGGTAGGGAATTTAGATGGTAAAGGTGTAATTGCCCAGGGATTTCTTTGTTCAGGGTTCCTCTGCAGAGGCACCCAGCTCAAGCTGTTGCTACTGTTGTACCATTCAAATAAATGGCCATATTGGACTTAACGCTCGAGACTCTGCTACAGGATACCTAGAGTGGAGAAGCTTCTTTAACAAATCCTACTGCTAATGGACAGTTGTCCTGGAAACTATTTGATAGTTTCAGTAAAATGATAAGAGGGATGTAATTTTCCCCAGAAAATATTTGTTGACTTCTATGAAAACGTATTAAAAAATGGAAAACCATTTTAAAAAAATATACTAAGACTTTTTTAAAAGAAAAATATTATTTTAATGTTGATTTCCATGGAAAAGCATTACAATTTGAATGATCTCAGAATTTCAGTGAAGTTGCTGTCTTGTGCTGTTGCATCATTCTGGGAAGCCCATTTTATGCTTCTCTCTCAGTTGCTAAATCCCACTTTTAAACTGTCTCATCCCCTCTGGTCAGGACAGGACAACCATGTCTGCTAATGCACCACATCTTGAGGCTCCACAAACTGAATTCCAAGGCTTGATGGGGGCGGGGGGGGAGTGGCATCCTCCAGCACGTGCATCAAGTTCTCCACCCTGCACTTCCCAGCAAGCTGTGGGTCACTCCTCTGGAAGGGTAGTCCCCAGCCAAGACTAGCAGTGATAGCTGTGGCAATCTGACCCAGAGTAAACTACCACTTGGATGCCATATCCAGCCACTTATGAGTACAGATATGCAATTGTGAGGGAATTAAACCAGTTCTGTTCTCAAACAAAATCATCATCCTCTCCTATAAGGCCTCACATTGAATTCTGCTGCATTATCGCTTCAATGCTGCAATATTTTTTTCCCAGATGCTGCCTTCCCCACCCCTAGCTCTTACCCTTCCATAGGGCTTTGGCCCCTACAGGATGTGACTGAGCACCTGTAGAGATAAAAAGGACCCTCAGCCTACAGCCAGGCTCCACAGGGGAGAGGACAGACAGGAAATCCTGGTGCAGGGAAGCAGCAAAGCTTTCATATTTGTATCTGCTTCCTTTCAGCAGAGCCAATAAGTGGGAAAGGAAAGATGCCTAGGAGCCTCCAATGAGACCTCATCTTCCTCACCCACCAGTTCATATGCTTTGTCCCCAGATCAGTGCAGCAAGGGCAACTGAAATGAAAGGAAGCAGAATAGCAACAGAGGAAGCCAAGTAGCACAGTCCCCAAATGAACCTTCAAAAGCCAATTCAAGTTATGTCCCAGCTACTGAACCTAGTTCTGGCTTGGAGCACCATTTCAACAACAGAATTTCCATCACATTTGTAATTCCACTTCCAAAAGCTAGGACCCCAAGTGATACAAGGCCCTGCATTTGGAAGCCTCTCTCCTACGGAATAGCTAAAGCTGTGGAATTAATTTGTGTGGGGTGACAACACTGGCTGCTTCGTTGGCTTACAGTCATCACATTTGCAATGATGGCAGTACTTTCAACTTTTTTCCCTACAGATGTCTTAAAGAAAATAAGTAAGCAGGGGAGAGGGGAGGAACGTCTCTTTCGACATCTGCATTTCTAACGCAGAAGTCTTACAGTTATCTAAGGTGTTAGCAGCAACCAAGATTTCTCTTCAGAACAAAACTTGTGTTAAGTTCTTGTTGATTGTTTTGTCTATTTGCTCAGCATTCATTTAAGATAAAATTATACACATAATTTTATAAATGCTATTTATAAAACTGTGAATACATATTATGCATATTTTGTGCCAAAATTGATCCATTTTTACCCCTATGAAATGACAAGTTCCAAACACTGAATAATTCCGAAGGGGCTATTTTTATGGCACTTGGTATTACATGTGTTGCTGAGTAGAAGCTCTCTTGTCTATAGCCATGGGAATAGACATAATTTTTAGCTTGTTGTAATTCTGGAGCTGGATTCATTCCAGAAGAGTTTGTCGTAACAGTGGGTGGTTGAATGGCTATTTATCATAAATGGATTTGTGGATTACAAGATCAAATATTTTGGAAAACAATTGTGTTTATCTTCACATCAAGACTGTGGAGCTCCCATTCATCCCTTGCTGTGTCTCCCAGGGCAGGGAGCTGCCATCACTGGGAAACTCTCTGGCTGGGTGGCAGATCCTAGGACAATTTCCTCATCTCCCTAATGTGCATGGTCATATCTTGTTGCTTTCAGTAGAGTTATCTGGAAGCAGCTGCCTCCTGTGTTTCATCAGGATTGTTATTTTCATATATTTCTTTCCAGGGAAAGGGAAAACATCCAAGACATTATCAAATGCTACTGCCTTAGCATCAGGAGTAACTTGAAAGGTGAAACAAAAATGCCTGTCTGTATCTATGCAATTCTTGCTACATTCTGTGCATTCTGGGCTTCCATTCAAAATAAACACATTTTTTAAAGCCAAAACCTAAATTATATGCTACAGAAAAAGCTTTCATTTTCCTCTCTGGTTCAGAAATAGCACCATCACAATGTAAAATAAATGAGGGCTGCCTGTTAACAAACCAGCTCTGTGGAGAGCTGTCTCCAGCCAAACAACTCTCCTGGTTCGAGATCTAGCCTTCTTTCCCAGATCCAGAGAGATCCCCCGTGCAACCATTAAAAAGCTGATACCAAACATTCCTGGAGCATCCATCTGAGGAGCAAAATGGGCCTGTCCCAAAGGTGAGCAATGCCACCACCATGCCCAGGGAGATGGTAGAGGTGAGGCATGAAGCTACATAGGGGTCAACACATGGTCAGACCAACAAATACACCTGGGAGGAACAAAACCACCCCTGGCCACCCCATGTGCCTGAAATGGTACCAGTTTTTCCCAGCTCTATTTGCTCCAAACCCTGTTTCCCCATTCATATCAAGCAAGTATTCCAAAACCTGCAGGGCTGCTTTCATTGTTCGGAAATGGGCTGGGAAGGTTCCCACCTGGAGGGTGTTTTAGGCCAGGTTCCCAAGACGAAGTATCTCATAAAATCAGCATTTCTGTTTTTCACCTCCCTCAGGCAGGCAGAGGAAACTGCTCAGAGCAGTTTCAGCTGCTCTTGCAGGTCAGGGTTTTGCCCCTCCTGGGAAGCAGCACCGATGATGTCCTTAAGGAAAGAGCATTTCTCTCTGTGAAGGCATATACCAAAGTTTTGTGCAAAACAGATGGCAACACAATGGGAGGAGAGTCGTGCTGAGGATTTCCAGGAAGATCTCTGTTCCCTGAGGCCTGCTGTAGGGAGGAGACACGGTCTGGCTCGGAGCATGGCTGAAGAGCTGGGAGGCATCTCTAGTTTCTCTTCTGTGTTTAACTGCGCTACAGCCATTACAGCATAAGCCCTATTGGAAGGGGTTTGGCAGTCTCTCTTTCCAACATCTGCCAAGGCAAAAGACCGTGCATGAGTTGTGGGGCACCCGAGGCACTATGTCCAACCAACCCATCCTCACACCACTCTCCCCCAACACAGCACAACAAGGGTACCATTCTTCTCCCTCCTACATCTAGACAGGCATTGGAGAATGAGAGGCATGGTTTTACATGAATTTATTACCCTGAATAAACACCACTGCAGTAACCAAGCTAAATAATACCACAGCTCGTGAAAGATATTTCAATGAGCCAGCACATGTTGATTTGGAAAGATGTTCCTTTACAAAGCTGAGTCATAAAAGAGGATTGAGAAACTCTGCAATCACTGATTAAACAGCTAGAAAGATCTGCCAGCAGGAAAGTGTACCCTGAATTGTCATGCTGTACACTACCTTTTATTTCAATGTTTTGCTTTGGGTAAAAGGTTTCATTTGTTTCATTTGTCCAAGTACAATGCATTTAAAATTTCAGATCCTCCCCTCCCTTACTCACAGCAACATTCAATTCTGTTGATCTTGTACTTCATCAGTCATGTGGGAAGGTGACTGAACTTTCTGTCTAATGATAGAAGACACTTCCATTGCTTCTTTGAAGTCCAATTATGAAAGGCCTTAAATTAAACACTAGGGATATAAAAAAATTGGGTGAGATTGGAAAACTCTGGAAAAATACTCAAGGGAGAATGGTTGCCATGGCAATGCTTCTCTGTTTTCTCTGGGATAACAGAAGCACGTGCTGAAGAAGACACTTCCCCAACACACACCTCACTTGGACACAAACCAAATTAGCTTCCAAGTCTAGGCATGGGCAGTGTGGGTGGTGCATCTGCCCACACAGCACAGGCATGGTCTCTGCTGTCCCACCACAAGGAGCCCCAGTGTCAGGTCACACTGCCAATGTCACACTGCACACCCAACACCACACTGTCACTCAAGTCACGATGCCAGTCAGGGCATTGCACACATGGCTGAGGAACTGCTTTTCCACTCCAGCTGCCTCTCAGTGGCCTTGTAACTCCAGAGCATCTCTGCTGCTTCTTGGTCCCACAAAGCATGCAGGGCTGGGGAGAGGCTCACAGCTTATGATGTCCAGCTGCATCAATTTGTGGGATCCCAAAGAGGGAGGAGTGCCATGGCACTTCTAAGTCCACATGCAGGCCAGGCTGCAGGGCATGTAAAACAGGAGGCACTGGCCTCATCCCATGCTTGGTACATGGTAGTGAGTTGATCTATACACATGAGAATCCAGATCCTTAAAGACACTGAAACACCTAAATCCCAGTAGTATCTTTCAGGATATGGTTTCTGGGATCTTTCACTTCCATTTGTACTTTTGAAAAATCTGCACCTAAAATTTAGGCTCCTCAACTCAGTCTTCTCGCCGGGACTGCACAGAAGATACCTCTGAGGCTGCCCTGTGACCTTGTGCTGCTTATCAGCAAGACACTTGGTCTAAGAACAGTGCGGGTCCTTCCATCCCATTAACTCAAATTTCTCCTCACAAAAACTGGGGGGTGAGCAGTGGTGAGGGGTAGGGGAGCAGCATGCACCCAACTCTCCCCTAGGCATAGGGTCTAGATGTGGAATTAGACAGACAGCCCCTTAGGAAGCAAGCAGCATTTGCACTGACCTATCTTCTGCAGCAGCTCCCACAGAAAAAAAAGCATCTGCCATGGCTGAAATCTGTCTTGTGCAACAGATTCTGCTGAGAGCAAAGCAGAGATTATGAATGAGCTGACAAAACCAGCCTGCTGTTGGCATAGGCACGAAGCAGAGACAGGGTAGCTACACTGGAAGTGTTTCATCCATTACTGTCAGAGAAGTCACTTTTACCACTGATCCTGCTCCAATAAATCATGTTGCCAAGCATTTTTATAGAGGCGTTATACATCCAAAGCTACTTATGGTCCTGTTAAAAGAGATGCATTTCTTTTTTAGCTCAGTGTGGCTGAAATGCTGTCACAGAAGAAAGAGAGTCACTGCTCAGAGTGCTATTATAAAAGAAGCATTATTGTAATTACAGCAGGAGGGATGATGTGAGCTAGGAGCCACCGTTTTCTTCCCCTGTCCGATCACCTTCAGGCAGTCTTGCAAAGCTGAAAATTTGCTACCACAAGCACAATAGCTGCTCATGCACCCTTTGCTATGGTGATTGATGAAAATGGGGAAATAATGATGTTACTCTCCCATTCACCATAAATCACCTGTCCCCTCAAAGTGACTGGAGTATTGTAAGCCTGGCCAGATTTATATGGACAACTTAACCAATTAGCTTTTTTTATAAAGGTTGTCGTCTTCTTAATGCAGTGTTAGATATATTTAGGCATGTGTCTACAAAAGAAAGTAGCTCTTTCTGAAGCTAACAAAGCTCTCATTCTAGCAGACTTAAAACCTGAGTCTGCAAATGTTCACCCTGTAGCTGTGTTTGCATTAGCAACTTATTCAGTGACAGTAGACACCAACCAATAGATGAAAGCAGAGGGTCAGGAGGCACCTACATATACACTACATATGCATATATACATGTACTTATACACGCTTGCATATATATATACAGATATTTATACACATACATATATAAAAATATATATGGTTTGCTACTGCTGAGGACAGCAGGAAAACTCTCACAGATCGTTAGTAACAACTGGAGTAGCTTAGAAAGCTGGTACATCCAGCACAGCTAAATCTACACAGCATGCATAGAATTCCCATCAATACTATGCTTTTGAATTTGGCTGTTGAAATGTGGCCAGCCCTACTGCCATCACACCGTTGCTTTGCATAGCACTGGGAGGGACCTGCCCAGCTGCTAATTAGCAGCAAGGCCACTCCTGTCTCTGGAAAGCAGAGATAATTTCCAAGGCCGTTACCTTGCTGAGCTTGTCCAGCCCAGCAGGCAGCACAGGCAGCCTTAGAGATGCTCCACTTCACCATTGAGCAAGGTAATGGGAGAAGGGCCATGGACAGTGGTGCAGCCTTCGGTGCATGCACTCACCCACATCCCAACAACCCAGTAAAGCAGCTGCCAGCAGCAC
Source organism: Eurystomus gularis (assembly GCA_013400335.1). Lineage (NCBI taxonomy): Eukaryota > Metazoa > Chordata > Aves > Coraciiformes > Coraciidae > Eurystomus > Eurystomus gularis. The sequence goes on from VZZY01002719.1 coordinate 80,106, forward strand.
CAGTGCCTAAGCAGAAAGAAATGTTCCTCAGAGCTTCCAATTTCCCCTGCATCATCTACAGTTAACGTCATCACACTGTCGAACATCAGAAAGCACTTGCTTGAGACAGAAAAGGGCACTGCACAGGCAAAGAAGAGAAGCAAGGAGGTCTCTTGGCAATCCGCTCACTATTATCCCTTGGAGAACGAATACCAGAGGGGGCAGAGAAAAAGCTTTTTTTTTTTAACATCAGTTCAGGAGTCAATTCCATGTAAAGGAGCAGCTGTGACCATAGCGGCCACGGGTCAAAATGCAGAGATGCACCTCTGACTCCTGGCCCCGGCACAAAGAGGTTGCTGGAAACCCTCTAATATCAAGAGAGAGCCTGGCTGTCCGAGCAAACATACATTTGCAGTGACACAAGCTGTCTGACTCAGCTGCCTATGGAGCAGAAAGATAACCTGCTGGAAACCCTTAGCCAAAGAGTAGTTCTACCCTTCCACATGCAAGGAACTACTTGTCATTGGACCAAAGGATGCCATGGATATTAGGTTTGCCTAAAGTCTAAAAAGCAATGGGACAAATGCATGGGATAAAGCCCATCTGCATCCACCAAGCACAATAACAAAAATCCCTGAGTCACATTGTACTAGAGACAGAGAAATATTTGGAGGAGGTATCAGCCCACAGTTGTATTGATTCTGTAATCTGTTTCAGGTGTCCACTACTGCCCATCATGGCAGCAAGGCACTGGGCTAGATGGACCTCAGTGTGAGAATACGTTTTAACATTTCCAGGTATTGGAAAGTGGTCATGAGTATTTACCTGAATCCTGTCCATGAACCCCAGCTACAGGAACACACAAGTGAACACACAACTTTCTTCAGGTGAGCAGGCCCTCTAGTTTCTACATTAACACAAATACATCAGCCAAACCATCTCAGTGGCTGGAACCAACGAAGAAGAGGATTATTCATCAGCTCCCATCTTGTACAGTCAGATAACACAGGGCCACACCAGGATACTTAAAATAGCAATTTACTGGAAAAAGCATTATGACTATTTATAGGTGCTGCAACATGATTAGCATCCCATAGAGAAACATACAAACCAGCAACCTGAAGTCTTTAAAATCAACAACTCCCATGGAGCTCACAGAGTCAATGATCAGCACAAAAATTGTAAATCACAATATTATAATTTTGTATTTATTTAAAAACTCTAGAAAATGCAGACAGAGCACAGGGATCTCTGGGTGTACAGAAAAGGCAATTCAGTTTGCATAAGCTTTTGATATCAGTTAACGCTGTTTATGAAACTGCACCCTGCTGACTGCATGCAAAAAGCCAGTAGCAGGGTTGCACAGGCAGAGCCTACGAACACAATCATTCTCACTGCTGGGTCAGAAGCTCTCGCTCTCTGTTCAGAGAGTATACGTGTTATGAAAAAATACCATGCTGCTGAGATGTGCAGCTCTGGTCACACCACTTTATTATTGATCTAACATTGGAGATTTCACAGGAGAAATTTTAAGAAATTTTAGGATTTTGATCATTGCAGGACAGTCCTCACTGGCAGCCAGAAAGGGATATGCACAAAAGTCTGTGTGTGTAGACAGAAAGTAGACAGAAAGACACACAAGTTCCAAAATGAACCTGAGAAATCACAAAGCAGGCAGCACTGTGCCTCTCCATTCCTCACACACAGAGGTAAAAATAATCTGGGACATGATTCTTTTAGATACAAGGACAGCCTTTGAAGGGCCTTTGCTCCTTAACTCCTTCAAAAGCCTAAACCTTTTGTCTGCCTTGAGTTTCCTTTCAATTCCTCCTCCTCTGCACTGCAACCACTAACTGTAGGCAACAGCTCTTCTGTTGTTTGGGGTTTTTTTTAATTAAATGAGATCTACTCTTTTTACCCATCCTGACTAGCTGCTCTTGCATACAGGTGACTGAAACTCTCTTGTGAGGTCCACAGCGAAGCTCTTGTGTGGCTTGGCAAGACAGAAAAGGAAAGCACATTAGAGCCTCAGGTTTACTCCTTTTGCTGCTAAGATTTGTTCTCATAAAGCAGGTGTGTATCAAATAAGCTTGACCGGCCAGAATCTGGGATGCCATCTGACAAATCCCTCTTTCAGCTCCAGGGGGAAAATGGCTTTTGGAAAGTGCCTGAACTTTGGGGCACTTAAGCATCACAGGAGCACAACTCTTTCAGTGGAGATAAGGAATTCTACAGGCATGCATAGTAACATGGTGTGTGAGCATGTTCCCACTGTGGGCATCATTCTGTCTCCCTGGCAGAGCTGACAGCTAAAATGCTGGTTTGATGCCTGACAGTTAAACACTGCCGGTCTTCCTAAAACAAGACCCACCCTTACTATTGTATCTGAAGTTTCAGAAAGGCTATACATTATTTGACATAAATCCTAATTTTCAAGAACAGCCAGCTTTTCCTCCTTTAAAGTCATCAGCTGCCTTGAGTAGCCCTTCAGAAACCAACACCATTTAACAGGAGAGCTTTTTTAAGCATCTGCACCCAGAGCAGCTCCACTAGATGCTCACCATTCTTCAAATGCATCTTCAGACCACAAGTAATAGGCACTTGCTTTTCTCACAGCCTGTATTTTTCTAATTCAATTAGATTACCACACGCATTTCAGCTTTGGCCATTGTGCAGGCTAGTTTTAAAGAACTGTTACACACAAGTAACAGGAAGGTATGGAAATTATCTTGTCCAGCTCCTAGCTGAGATCAGGACGTAACACACCACAAAATGTCTCACCTCAAACAGAAGGACAGCAGCTGCAAACCGAAACCTGGACTTTCTTCTAAATTACATTTCTCAGTCAAATGACAGAAGCGTTGCTCTCCTACATAATGAGTCAATGTAAAGGATGCTTGTTTTCACCACTCTGTGTTTGTAGCAATGCCCATGTCCCTTTAGACTACTTTTGGAATGGCACAGATAAAAGCGGCATTTTACAGCTGTAGCAGGCCCAAGAAGATAAAAAAGTCCCTGTATGCACTTTTGTCATGTTCCCCTGCCTGCCTGAGGTGAGACTAATAGTCTGCCAGCACTTGGATGTAATTCCTGTCAGGCACCAGTCTTGCTAATTAAGTACTTTGACTGTCTCAGCATTGAACTCTGGGAGCACAAAGGAAATAAAATTAAGCCATAGAGATCATGAGAGTCTGTATGATTGAGGATCTGATCCAGAACAAAGGAGAAGGACTGTTACAGGGGTCTGCAGTGTTCTTCTAAAATGGTTGGTCCCTAAAAGATCAAGGCATAGGTGTGGAGTAAGGGAATGATGGTCTTCTGCCTCTGCCAAATTATTCATTTATTTTGAAGGGGAGGTTATCAGTGTAAGCCAGAACCACAGGGAGGGAGGTGCTCACTCTTTCACAAACCAGACCTCATTGCGTCGCCCATAAGGCTTCATGGGGGGGTCATAACCATTGCAGAAGTAGAAATCCTTACGGTATGCAGCTTCACTCCCCAGAGCAGACTTCAGCTTGGCAGCATAGTTCACATAATCTGTCTCTTTAGCATAGCCACCAAACTGCCTGCAAAGAAACGAAACACAGAGGTGCTGAGCAGTCCTGGCAAAACACAGAGGAGAAGGAGAACAGTGTATAGCCACAATATATTCAGCCACTGTCCTGGTTTGACTTAGAACCAAACCAATTCTGTTCAGTGATTTTACTTTTCATCTGAGTCTCTGCTAACTAACTGCACTTTCCGAAGCTAACAGCCTGTTTTTGCAGACAGGGTCTGCTTCTAGCAGTGATAACGCTTGATGTTTAGAGTTCCTACCAAGGGTTGGTGTGCAGACCAAGGTCACTGAGTACTCTCACTCTTGTGTACCACATCGGGGGTGCAGAAAGTGAAAGGCCACGCCTGCAGTGAGGAGCGGCCAGGACAGGTGACCCTAAACTGACCAACAAGGTATTCCATCCAATATACGTCATATTCAGTATAAAGCTGAGGGATCACGAGGGTCTCAGCCCTTCCATTCCGCCTTTGGGACACCTACCTTCCGCTGGCCTTCACATCGCTTGGAGGCCTTCTTGCCTTCCTGGACCCTTCCCTTTGGCCTTCCCTTCTTGGACCTTCTTGTGCCTTTGGTCCTAATTAGTGTGTTCCTGAACCCAGTTCCTGTCTGCTGCTGAGCCCAGCCTGGGACTTTGCCAGTGCCTGTTACAGCCTCAGTGGTGACAGTGATGTAACTGCCATCAGGGGAGGTGGGGTTCAATACTGGTTTTTTATATATTTGTATATATCGCATTTTATTATCTTCATTAAAGCTGTTTTAGTTTTCTAATTCAGAAGCCTCTCTCATTCCCTTCCTCTTCCATTTGGGAGGGGAGAGGGCCATAAGTCTCGCTCCCTTATCCTCTTTCTCTTCCTCTATTTGGGGGGGGGGAAGAGGAGTTAACAGAGAGCATCTGTTGTAGATGTTCAAGGTGGATTGAACCTAAACCTCGACAGCCACACATTTTGGTCCAGGTCCCGCCAACATGCACTCATGCAGGTGCTGTTCTTTGTGAAGCAGCACACTTCATCTATGATGGATTAAGTCTGAGGGTTATACAGGCAGGGTGCAGTCATCCACTGGCAGACCCCAAACAAGACCCACATATGTCAGTCAGCAGAATGGCCCTGTGCTTTGAATCAACCCCCTACCATATCAGAGGAACAGCTTCCTAAAACACCAGGTTATTGACAAGTCTGCTCAGTCCGCAGTTCTTACACCGATGCTGTCAACAACCATGTTCACTGTGGCATGAACGAACATCTACTGGATGCGTGATCAGGAAGGGAAACTAAACTCCAGGTAGCCCAAGGAAAAGGGGAGGTAGGAACAGAGATGTTAGCAATTAAAGCCCACAATACTATTTAAAAGGGGTGGGCTGGAACTGATCGGTTTTATGTTGAGACAAAAAAAGCCGGCTCCTGCAGACGTGGCCCACACCCACAGCAAAGGTCAGGCAGCAGTTACAGACAAGGGAGGAGTCAGACATTAAGTCAGCCAATACTTCAAGCAAGGAGGCAGGGGAACATCCAAGGGGTTAAATACAAAGTGAAGTGCTTATTGCTATTGTTATGCTAGTTTGAGTCCAAGTCCTCAGTCAACAGTGGAAGACATTCAAAGGTGGTTTGAAGCAATGCAATGGATGCTTGTTTTCATGATGGACTCTGGCACGAATCCATAAGGCTTCAACTGTCGACTGTACTTTGATGCAAACCATACCAAGGGACATTCTTGATGACTAGGAACCATCCTGATCCCAGAAAGTAAGGAAAACAATAGTTTTTAGAGATTAGAAATTACTTGATGCCCTTCATATTCACCCTCACCTGTTCTTCACCTCCCAGATGAAATGAAAAGCCTTTCAGGGCTAACCTTCACACTTGTTTTCTCAGTGAAAAGTATCCATATTCCAAATCAGTGCAGCATGACCAATGATAAGAAATGACATGAAACACCTGTCTTCAGCCTAGAAAGATCCCTCCATCTCCTTCTACACTCCTTGTCCAGCAAGTCACCTGGTAAAAGCAACACTGCTCTTCAGAGCACGCTAAAGACCTCAGTACTTGGGACTGCAAATCCCAGGAGAAGTTCCTTACGTGGAATAAATGGTCATCCCCTGTCTCTCTTCAATCTTGATGCTTTCATCACTAGGACAAGGAGGGTTGGCTTGAAACTGGCTTGGGATCCGCAGAGAGACCTTTACTTTCTGCTGTAAGGAGCCACCTTCATCAGGAAAAGCAGTGATGGAGACAGGAGCAGTCATGCCCATTCCAATTCCTGAAAGAGACACACAGACATTACTAAAGAAGCCTAGGTTCTGGGAAACTCACAGAAACTCACATGGAGATTCACAAAAGCCAATTTTAGTTTAGGAAAACCCCTCACACTGAACTCCTTGTATAGCCAGTCAAGAATGTGGTCTTCTGGGGCATGCAGAACAGCCACATCAGGCTTGTGCTTGGGCCAAACTTCTCTCTCTACTGACTACACAAGGACCCTTGGAAATAACCCTAGGTGACTCTGAATGGCTTTTTATTGATGGTCCTGGTTTTATGGCTCTCAACCATATAGGTGATACCACCAAGACACTCTGTTCTTCTGACAAACCAACTCTTAACATAACAGGGTCTATAGTTCTGGGGCAGGACAGCACATGTAGATCTACATCAGTATTTAAACTGTTATCATCTGCACTTAGTGGTTAGCCAGTAGCCAATACAGGGTGACATGAACTTTTCTTAAATCTTTCCAAATGCTTCCAGATATCCTACAAGTTGCAGTGTCCCCAAACTCACAGCTTTTAACAGAACTGTCCATGCTGTCCCCCACTTCAGGAACAGCATGCCTCTCTTCTGCTCATTATTGCCAAGAGATACCACACGGTGATACAGAATTTTGGGGATACACCTTCTCCTACAGCAACAGCGACCATCACCTTTCCAAAATATGCCGCTATAAATGTCATTTCCCTCTGCATCCAGCTCTTATTCCCATACAGACTATACAAGTTCCTCTACCAAGTGCCTGAGAAAGGTGCGAGAACAAACGTGTACGCCCCAGAACTACTCTGTGGTCTTGTTCTGTTATGGATGAGTACTGATTCGCATACTTTAGTAAACTGAGAATTAGAAGCAATCACCTGGAAGCACCATTACAAAACACTAAGAAGTATCACTAAAAAGCAAGCTCATTGTTCATTACCCTTTCATGAATAAAAATAACCAGAGTATATGATAAAGTATCAAGGTCAAAAAGTTACTACAATGCATACAAGGGCACATCATAGAATCAAAGTGCCCCAGATACCTGGGATTTCATCTGCTACGTGCCTGTCCTCACATGATGCCAGCTGCAAGGTAACCGATTCCTGCTTAAATACATCATTTTTGAGATATTTTCCCTGAAACAGCGATGGGTTAGCAGTGGACTCATAGCATGAGTTAGCTGGGCATGCTTTGATCTGTGGCAAGTTTATTTTTCCTAGCAAGAGGCCATCCCCATCACAGACTGCCGGTGCCAGGAGCTGCAAGCCAGGCAGGCCCACAGTGCCATGACCTCCATCCATCTGGCTTCCACCAAGCTCTGCTAGCAGTGGTCAACCACAAACACCCGACAAGCCCCACAGGACAGGGAGCATCTCTCACCCTTGTCGTTGGTTCCTCCAACGTACTTGAGCAGCTTGAGTGCCCCTTCCTTCGAGGCTTCGTCGAACGGCTTCCCCACCACCTCCACCGCCGCAAACCACCCGCCTTCGCACTCCCTCTCCTCGTAGCTGAGCTGCTCCTGGGGAAGGAGATGGGGTTGGAGAAGCTGTCAGCTGCCCGGACGGGCTGCGAGGAGGGCGCTGCCCGGAGGACACCCGCTCCCTCTCGCAGCGCCTCGTCTCGCCCGGCTGGTGCTGAAACGCCCGGGGGAACACAGCCCGGCCGCCCGGCCCGCCACCTACCTTCTCCCCCTTGCTCAGCACCCGGTAGGGCCATGCCTCCACCGAGCTCAGCAGGGAGTTCTTGATCATGCCCAGCATGGTGCCGCTTGGCTCAGCTCAGCTCGGNTGGCCGCCGGGGTGAAGTAATGGCGGAGGCCGAGAAGTGTGAAGAGTGATACAAGTGCGGGAGCGAGTGGTGCTCGCTGCGGGGAGAGAGGAAGTGAGAAGGAAATAAAATACAAGGGAGGGGAAGTACCCACAGAAGTGTGTAATACATAGTGGGGGGGGCAGAGCTTTCCTGAAACTGCAAAATCGTAACGTTTTTGTTTGTTTTTTTAATAAACAGAACTAAGAGGGATCACAATTGTTGTCTTTGAAGATGGTGGATTGAAGGCAGTGGTCCGTGTCTCTCTGGATGTTGTAAGCTTTAGGTAAGGGGTAGATCTTAGAAGGCACTGATGATACTTGCTCTCCTCTCTGCTGAGCTCTGCAGGTGTTCGCAGCCCAGCTTGTCAACTTCATTTAAAACTCCAGCCAGGTGACTTCCCAGAAATGTAAATGAACACGGGACGGGGTGTAGATGCCTTTTTTAGCTGGATATGTTTATGTGCATGCAGGGCTGGGATCCTTCATGATCATAAGTGGGTTTTAGTTGAATAAGCCATGCCCCAGGACAGGTGCCAGCTAAAGCAAGTGCCTTGCCTAGGATCGTGTAAGAAAAGGGTAGCGGAGGCAGGAATCTGCAGTTCCTGAGGCAGCCATGGATTAGAACAGCCTCCCCAGGCAGATGAGGCAGAGGCATCGATCGTGAGGTGCTTGCTCAGCTGGACTCCTGCTTTGTCAAATAGAAGGTAGGTGGTGCAGAAGCAAGCTGATGCATAACTTTCAGACACTCTTAAAGAGCAAAAAATAAAATTATAAAAGAAATGTGACACTAAAGCATTTCCTTCTAGAGAGAGAGGGTCGTGCAAAGGCAAAGAAGTTAAAGCAGCTGGCCATGATAATCTGATCAGAGCATGTTCGGGTCAGGGAGCAGGGCTGGACCCTTATGTGGACTTTGACAGAGTGAATGACAGGAGCTGCTATCAGTGGTGACAAGGCCACAGATCTAGTAATTTATTAACCACTAATGTTATTTAGTTTATTCACCATTATGCACAAAATTGCAAAATTGTAATATACATCGCATGCTGCAGCTTATTCTTTTTAAAAACAAACTATGAGTTTCTCTATTGAGCTGAAGAGTTTTGCCAAAAATACCAACTTGGACATACCAGTGTAGGAATACATGGACTGGGTCAGACTGGAGGTCCATCTTGCCCAGTCCTCTGTCTCTGGCAGAAGCTGTTGATGGACATCTAGGTAAAAAGTAAAAATCATCTGGACTGGCCTCCTACCTCTAGCCACCTGTAACTGAGCAACTGAGGAAAGCCTCATTTTTCTGTTTCAAGTAGTACTCAATTGATTTCATACAACTTCAGGTCACCTGATAAGATGCTCATGTCTAAAATACAAACATGAAAGCTGACATTTATGTTGTATTTTTCCTCCAGATAGGCCAGAGTGACCAGCAGTCCCTACAGCCCCAAGCAAAGACTGTAAAGCATCACCCAGAGGGATGAGCAGTCTGTGCAAGCATGCAACTGATGCTGCAGCACAGCCTAGTAGCTCTGAGTGCAGAATAACAAGGAGGAGGGGGGCTTTCTGTCCTGTTATTTCTTGTAATTTAGGTAAATATATTCTGTGATCAAAATACTCTACATTTCCTGAGAAATTATGATGACAGCTTCACCAAAGGCACAACTGTATCTTTTTATAAGCCTTTTCAGAAGGCCTGATTTTTCCCTTGACTAGCTAAGCGGTGTTTTCAAATTCCTAAGCAGAAAACAAGGAGAAACCTTCCAAGATAGAGTTTTGTTATTTTCTAAAAATTTAAACTCAGAGAATTTACATCTGGGAAATATTTATCAGACTGTCTCATGTTCCTCATATCTCCCCCACTCAACTCCCAGGTTGCAGACAAAATGCTGACTGTGTTAATTCGTCTGGTTCATTCTGAAAGATTTCATATGAAACTAGTTTTTCCCCTTTCCCTCTGGAGGTTATTGTAGTGTCACTGCACTTCTTTAAGTTCAGCCTCGGAAATCTTTAAATAGCTAATCTGCATCCTCACTGTTTGAATGGAGAGTGTTTGCAAAAGAACTGTCATGCCAGCCATCCCACAACCATTTAGACATAATCTATTCTTTATTTTTGTTCTCATAAATTGCTTCATCCAAACCTTTAAAAAATAGTTTATTTTCCTCCCTGACTCTTCTGTGTTTTAACAGATTTCAGTTGGCTGCAGCACTGGACAGAAATCTCTGTATTTGGTTTACCTTTAGAAACATGAAGGACAAGACCATTCTAGCCTCTGTTCAGTGCATAATTTCATTTCTGCACTCTTTTTTTATCACTGGCTTTCTTGTCAGGAAGCCACAGGCAAAGACAAGCTGAAGGCAGAGTATTCTGGGTACTCCTTGAGGCACCAAAGTCCTTGGGGTGTATAGTTCTTTTTCTACAGATCTTAATTGTGCTAAAGGATGCTGGGAAATGTCTGAAGGTCAGTGCTTGCATGTGGAGAAGATACTCTGTGAATTAGACTCCAACTGAATTATTATATGTGATTTTGGGGCCTGAACTGTCTCTTAAGTTACTTTGGAAAATCCTTCTAGACACCTGTCTATGCTATTATGTATCTAAATAGTTTTGCAAAAACATCTCCTGGTTTCCAAAGGTCTTTGCAGAAGTCAATGGGATGTCTTTCAGAGTGCTGGAAATTCTGAACATATCTGCTGAATTGTTCTGAGTTCCCAGTTCCAAGTAGCTAAGCTTTTTGCAGAAGGTGGATGTTCAAATTTGGTCCCTAGAAACAGACACAACTTCAGTCTTGAAATAGGATGCACAGATCAAGGTTAACTAACCATACCCGCCCTCTGAACATGTGAATGGGGCATTCTTTGCACTGATGGAAAATATGTTACGGCTGTATTTTAAAACGTTGCTTCCTCTCCCTCTCCCTGCCCAGCTAGAAGTGTCAAACACTAATCTATCTTTCTGCATTTGTCAGGCGTTCAGCACTTTCCAAGTTCAAATTCCCCAGCTGTTTCAGATGGAACACTGTAAAAATAGGACAGAGAGAGAAATTCACCTGATCTTTATAGAAAGAGCTTCCTCTGGTAAGCAGAAAGAATGACTGTATAGCCTAAAGGTATTTACGCTGAAGTAGACTGAGCTTGTCAACTCATTTTGCTTGGGACACAAAACAGTCATCATTGAAGAACAGGGTCAGACTTTACCTACTGACCTAGGTTTGAAAAGCAGCAACAAAATGAAGAAGTTCTGGTCTCCTTACTAAAGCTGACTTGTATGTGCTTTACTTTACTCTCTCTAGCAGCATCCCATTGAGAAAGGCTTAAGCAGATGAAAAAAAAAATCTTTTTTTTCTAGCAAAGAATTAACTCCTTTGAGGTCTCCTGCGAGCATACAACCTTCTCCTATGCATTGGAAGCCTCCGCAGCTGAGTATTTCCACGCCTCTGGCTCTGCAGAGCATTCAATCGAATGGGAAGGATGGTTTTGCTGATGACATTGAGGCGTTCGTTCAGTTCTTCTAGCCTTTTCCTTATTGACTGGACTTCCCTCACGAGATTGTCCACAGCCGCGGAGACAGGACGAAGACTACAGAGAGAGTAATACAGGAGAATAACTTAGTGTGGGGAATGTTCCTGAGCATGCAAAGTAAGTTACCATGGCCACCTGTTTCTTGGTGAGTGAAGGCTCTTCATGATAAAAGAGCTGCAGGAAACCATTAAAAGAAGCTTCCAAAGCCACCCTGCACCTTGAGTAGCGGAAATTCATCTGAGATGCCCTTGTCTGAACCCAGGAAACCACAAGCTTCAGGACCAGCATGGGCAACATTGTCTTTCAGTTACCACCCAAGCACAGCTGGCTTGGTGCTGAATTACAGCTGGTTTCTGAGCTCCCAGAAGCACTTCACAGCACTCCTGTTTTAAGGGGGCAGCTGAAAACCATCCTGCTTGGCGGGAACCAGCAAGGGTAGAGGAGAGAGCAGCAGTGTGCAGGATCACCTATGAGGACTTCCCAAGAAGGGCAGGCTGCTGTTTGCCATGGTGCAGCTGTAATTGCACAGACCACAGCTCACTCCAGGCTGTGCCTCTGCCTGAGCTGAGGGAGGGGGAGAGCCAGGTTTTACACCAGAATTTGGCAAGGTGAAGGCTGCACTGGTGCACTAGTGTGCTTGGGATCAACCCTGTCCCTTCCCTTGGAGGGCTTCCTCTCAGTCTACCTTTGGGTGTTATGAAGCTCTGATGCTCATTCTAATCTCATCTGATACCAGTTAGCCTCACTGTTAACCAGGAGCAGACATGGAGACTGGGCCAGCAATTCCTATGGATTATTGTCGGTCCTTAACTCTTCTAATGGACCAGCCTCTGTCCTTGCCAGGAAACTCTTAATTCAAAGCCTCATGCAGGAAATATGGCTAAATAGTCTCATTAAGTCTCCCTGGACTAAAGTTAGAGCTTTCCAAATACATGACTCAATACTAGCCCTGATAATCTTAGGCACCAATTAATTTCAGCATTGGCAGTGTGAAAGTTGTGATGAATTCTGTGCTGGTAGCAACAGCCACCATGCAGCCAGGGAGAAATGCTCTTGATGCCAAAGGCCAACATATAATCTATCAACTATATCCTCCCGAAACCCCAATTTGTACAGATATTGTGTGACCTTCTGACTAGTGCCTTTTTATTCTTCTAATCTTTTCTCTTCCAACTGCTTTGATGTGTAGCAGTTGTGGACAGATTTTTTCATTCTTTTTCCTTCAGAGAAAGCTGAGTTACGCTTTATGAACAATTCTGATTTAAGTGATATTAGGTTTCTAGTAATTCCCAGCATTCCCTTCACCTCTCTCTATTTTTCCCCACCCTGTTTTTGGAAATATGAGATTGAAGTACATTTTGTGAGTGTGCTCAATGGTTAATATTTTCTGCAATGCAAAGGGGGAAATCTGATGGCATGATCTAGTGAATAACTTTCTCAGATCTCAGTGTTAGAGACTGAAATAAAAAACATCACAGGCCAAATCAGCTGCTTCTCCCTGCCCAGTGGCCAAGTCCATGTGTGGATTTGTAGCACAATTCATTTTTCCAGCCTGTTCTCACAGGATTGAGGTGCCAAGGACAGCCTACATTTGCTTCAGGATAATTCTTGTAATATAGTCATGGCAACTGAGAATGTTTCACAATAAATAGTCAGCAGAATATTCAGTTTACTAGAGAAATCAGAGCTGCTAGCACAACAGATACCAAGACAGTGGGATTCATCTCCTCACAGCTGAGCAAGCTGAGACTTCGTCTTAAAGAATATGAATACCACTCAAGGAAGGACACCCAGGAGATTACGGAATCCCACGCCTAGATGAAGGGAATTACCTGGAGAACTCAGGCAGTAAAGTGTTTGGATTGTTCAGCAGGGTGTGCTTCATTTGCCAGAAGATGTCGTTTCCCCATTTCTCAAGGGTTTGAGTAATGCTGTTAATGCCTTCTATGTTGACTTTGTCAGCTAGGTTAGCAGTATGTCCATGGAAGAGAGGAAGGTAAACGTGACAGAACAAGAAAACATGAGCCAGTGGTCTCAGTTTGATTCCGCTCCCCATTACTTGAACTGAGTCACAATGAAATGCCAAATGTTAAACGTATGGATGATCTAAATTAAAAAGCAGGTAACTCTCCCTCATAGTGTAATTCTCTGCCTCCAGGTGCCCAAGTTTTCTGCTGTTACTGGACACCCCAGATGATTATTTCTAAAACCATTTTTCTCTCCAGAAATCTCAGCAGCTACCAGGAATCAAGAAAGACCACTCATGAATGAGCACTGTGTGTCTCACTCGAGGACAAAACAGGCCAGTCTTTAGCTCTGAGTTACTGAACACCTCCCAGGCTGACCCAGCACCACCACCTCTTACCGCCTTCTCTGTAGTTCCATTTCTGATGCTCATCCAGAAAGTCCTCCTGGGATTTACTGCAGGGTGAGAGAATGAAGAAGAGGAAAAGAGGAAGTGTCACCATGATGGCTGTTCGTAGGATCTTGACTTCCCCCTGCTCTGTGGAGACAAAAAAATCTTGCTAACTGCTTTATTTCTCTCTTTCCTCTCTTTCTTCACCTCCCTCCTGCCACCCTAACACCAGATCTCTCTGGAGATATATTTCTTTAAAATGTTCAATTTGCTCAGCTTTTACAGAAGCACAAGGACTTCTTCACAAGTACAAACCTCCTTACTTTTCTTTCAAGTCATTGAGTGGTACAGAGATACTTTATCAACTGGCAGCAGCTGGGAGAATAGCTGTGCTTTATATGTAGCCATGTTGGGATAGCACCTTATAGCTATAAATGTTCTATCAATGTCAGGAGGAGGTACTACAAGGTAGTTCTAATTAGGGAAAGCAAGGTACAAAACAGCGAAGCAAATCAGCAAGGATTTAATAGAGGCCAGAAGAAAATAAATTAAAAAAAGGTTCTTTTTAGATCTGACCTACTAACCAGTGGCAATAACTGAGATGCTGCCCAGGGGTGGAGCTGTAAGGGCAACCCCACGTACTGTCTCCACCTTGCCCTGGTGTCAGGGGGTCAGTTCCTCCTGATCAAATCTGCAGAGCAGGCCAGACAGGTATATGAACTGATGTGAGCATTTACCTAAGCTCCTTCTCTTCTTTTGAATTTACCATCACTCCCAAGCCAATGGAAGTCAACCCTAACCTACAAGCCCTCCTGGAAAAGTACTATCTCTAAATGGAAGAGGATAGATCAGTCCCTCCACAGCTTAGTCATGATAATTTGTTATTCTGTCTAATTAAGCAGTGCCTCAGTGTTGAATCTGATATTTTTATTTTTAAAAAAATGTCATGAACAGCTGTTCTGATCAAAACTGGCTGGAAATATCAATTATGCACATATTGCACATAGCAAACAGAAAAAATGCATTGCCAGGTTCATGGGTTTTAGTGATGATTTCAGTCATCTCTAGTAACCCTGATAGAAGGGCTTATGTGAGAAGTAGGCACATTCAGAAAATTCTAATCATTCTCCTGTTCGGCTACATGCACCAAGAGTCTAAGACATGACTGCAAAATATGAGGACATTCATCTCCTAACCATCTGGGAAGAATTCAGCCACCTCAAAACCTAGTAGGAACTGTAGGAGATAAAGCAGTGCATAAATAAATCCTTTAGCTTTCTGCCTTTCTTACATTCAATCGCTAGTGTATTTTAATTGCAACTGCATTTATTTTTCCATCTACTTAAAACAGCAGTATGAATATAGCCATACTGATGCAAGATGTCATGCTACTTTAAAAATATTACTTTCCACCTGTCAGGATGTATTTTGTACTCAGTATTCTTCTTCTAATTGCAATATTCATTTAAAGGAAAAAAATAAATTGCCTTCTTCCTATCTTGCACATACATACACCTCTTCTGCCCTCCAACTTGGAGCTGCCAAGATCTCTAAGAAGGTTTGATGATATCACCAAAGCACATAATGAAAAGGTCTTCACAGACCTTGAAACTATTTGCATTGACACCACAGTTCCTCTGCCTCTCTGCTTTTCCAGATAAATGCTTCAGCCTTTAGACCTTTTTTTTTTTTTCTGTCTTTCTTTTAATGACTATGCACTGCACATGCCTTTTTAATCTTCACTGATGGGGAAGGACTTACCAGACGCCAGTGTCTCTAATTGCAAATGATTTGAAAATGCTGCCAACATCAAGGAGGCAGTGTGACTTCCCAGTTCAGTTTAAAACTTCCTGAAGAGATTGCCCATTCTGTAACATCTCCACCTTGCCCCTGTTTCAATACCCCAGAGCTGGGATACTTTGATCTTTCTCTATTTGTTAAAAGAAGGGTGGTAATAAATTCCACCTACATGATCTTAAACTTTTTAAAACATCAGGTGTCCAAATGAACCACAAGACCCACACACTGTATTTGCAGGGCCCCTCACGGACCAGTTTTTTTGTAGCTTTGCTCCCTGCATTCCTGAGGGCTACTGTAATTTATTATCATAGTAAACATCAGGTTGTAATCATCTTTGAAATAGATTCCCATTATCTCAGACACTTACACAGAAATTGAGCCATCTCTCGTCTCTTAGGTGGAATTACAGATGACAAAAAGGTATTCACTAACAAGGTTTCTAGCAGAAAAAGTCTGCAGAGTCATCTGTAATAGGAACCAGATACCAAGTCTGTTGCAAATACATCTTTGGATCCATTGCCGTGTTGCACTGGAAAATACTGTCAGGGTAGAATGTGGGTTGACAAGCAGGGAAAACTCTCTCATATCCTTGGATGAAAGCTCTTTCCTGAATCCAGAAAATAACAATAACAACATAGTAGCTTTCTTATTGTTACTATTAATTACAATAATATGGCATGCTTTCTGTCAGAAAATTACATCATATTCTGTTCGTGGAGCACAGTAGGCTCAGTGATTCACTGGACAGTCCCTTCATCTGCAAGCAATGGAGACAGACATAATTACAGAATTTTTTTTTTCTTCTTTTAACCTCACAGTTCCTGGGTCTGACATCATAAAAGAGTTCTGCTAGCTCAATACTCCAAGCACAGCCCTGCTGGGATGGACAGTGGGGCCATCCAAACTTGAATTCCTGCCCCAAAGCGAAAGAGCACTGCTAGGATTTGAACTCCCATCTCTGTCCCTCTCCCATTCACCTTTTCTGTTTCTTGCTGCTCTAGCATACTTGCCTAGGTTATCCTTGTCCAGTGCCAAACACAGCTTATTTCAGAGACCCCTCTCTCCCTTGAAGCCTTAAGGAGAACACACTGTTCCTATTGCAGACTTGTGAGTTGTTGCATTATGATTCAGAGTGTGCCTGCCTCTTGTATATCAAGAGGGCTTGAAACCTTTCCCTGCACTTCTGACTGCTCTAAACACATATTCTCCTGACACCATGCATGAGCATCCCACTGTGTTAGCTCAAGCCCATGCTTACTCTAAGAGGAAGATTTTGCTGATTAGAGTTAGCAATCACTGTAGTGATACCTAAAATGAATGAACTTTTTTTCTTCAATATCAGACTGCAAGTGAATGAGCTTTGTGGTCTTCATTTGAGACCTGTTCTCTCATAATTTTCCCAAGTTCCTTTCAAGCTACTTTCAGACTAAAGCTGAAGAGTGATATCGAGGTTTGGGTTATTTGCAGAGAAATAAAATATACTTTTAAATGATTCAGGGAGTTTGATCTCAGGTAAATCATAAATACATAAAATGTAGCTCTCCGATGTTAATGGATATTTAAACATCAAAGTAAGTTTAAGATTCTCAATTTTGTAAAGGATCTCAGTAGATAATAAAGGTATTTTTGCAGACTGTTGGAATTTCTCTATCTTTATTTCCATATGCAATATTTTAAAAATATTTTAAGGCTGTGTTACTTAAACACATCCAACTAAAATGTTCTGGGTTATTTATAAAGTCAAGAAGGGTTAGGTGCTCTAAATCAAACAGCTTCACATTAAAAATATATAGAGTAGCTGCACACAATTTCTCAGTTAATGCCAGTTCTGCTAGAGCTCCCAGGCTGGGATCCTGAGAACACTGAGCTTTTAGAGGAGAGAGCTGCCAAGACTGAGAGTCCAGAACAATCAAAGAATTTGCAAGCTCTACTTGCAAACCGGATGGCATTTGTTAGCTCTCCAAGCAAAAAAAAATCAGGGTAGTATAAACATTAGCATATGTTTGTACTATTATGTAATGGTGGAAAGATCAAGAAAAATGCCAAAAGCAATTTAAAAAATTGGATCCTACAGTATTAACCCAGTCACAGCTAGAATATCACCTGTTTCAAAAGTCCTTGTTAAAAATCCATTGTAAAGTAGTATTATTCCATTTATATGTGTGTGAGTATAATGCTATATGTTGGTACACATGCACACCCAACTTTGGGTTACATAACAGTATCTTGACTTATTCAAGTTTGGCAATATATTTGAGTTAAATAATGTTTTTTGCATATAATTAAGAGTTACACTGCTCATTTTCTACCTAGATATTGTGTGAAAGAAAAGAGGACTTGAATCCCTCAAATAGCCTGGCCATCCTGCTAAACAAAGGGATCTGATTGACAGCCCTAATGATAGACAGCTAGGGTCATGCTGTTGCCAACAGGCAGGCACACTGATGCTAAAGAAGAAAAAAAAAGCCATCCAGATGCAAAGCACACATCTACTGCAAATCATAACATTAGTAAAGTGCTGTTGGTTTTGAGGAGGTAATATATACCTTTTGCCTCTTCTCCATGTGTATCTGCTTTTTCAAGATATGTCTTATCTCCATCTCTCTCTCATTTAGAGATGAATCTTCTTAAGAAGATTCCTCTCTCTCCCTGGATAGGCACCTTCAGACCTTGCATGCTCCCACATCTGCCTGTCTGGCTATCTCTAACGATTTGCTCGTTCTTCCTTTCTCCATCCTTCTTTCACACTGCAACCCCTGTTCTCTGGAAACGTAGGTAGCAATCCTCCAGCCTCCAAGTCCATGCCAATCTGCACATGTTCCCTCCTCTCCTGGCTCTTCCCACAGGTGCCTTTAGGTGCTTCAATCCAACAAGCTCTTTCCAAGGTACATGGATGTGTGTCCTCCAGAAGAAGAAACAAAACATTCCTGAGAAAGAAGGCAGAGAATTGCATACAAGTGTTACCTGTGCTCTTGAGGCCAGTCCTGCTGTGATGAGGCTTCCAAATATCTGCCTCCCTGCTCCTCTTCTCACCACCTCCTCTGCATTTCAGCTTGCAATAAGTGACGTGTCCCTCTTCATTTCCCTGCTTTCCGCGTTGCCACACTCTTTCTGTGGAGCCTCCTCCAGCTGTACCTCTCCTACCCCTCCCTCCCACTTGTGCAAGCTAGCCATCTCCCCCCACACATGGAAGCCTTATGGGAAGGAAAGCCTGAGCAATGGAGCCCTTCTCAAAAGCAGCTCCATCTGCAAGGACACCCGTATATCTTTGCCCCCGGTTCTTTTGGGCAGCTCTCAACCGCTGGCTCTCCGGCACAGCTGTACGACTTCTCTTACTAGTCACAGTTTCCACTATATAGTGCTCCTTTCTGGCTGCTTGAACCCTCTGGCCATCCAGCCATAAGTTTGTTCACCGTGTTGTTCCTGCCTTTTAACAAACATGCCAATTAATTCCCTGCTGATTAGTTCATTTCTGATGCATTCTGCCAAATCTATTTCTGGTGGAATAAACAAGGAGGGATGAATCTGCTGCAGTGTTGTTATTTTTTTTTTCCAGTGCCCCCCTCCCCCATATCCATGCCTGCCAAATCAAACAGGCTCAAGTCTGGTCAGTACTCAATAAAGAGATTTCTGAAGAAATGCAAGGTGTTAAAGTGATGAGTTTTGTGAAGCAGGAGGTGGGCCCCATCTCTGGTCCCATGTCCGTGTCAGACTGACATTTTGCTGTGATTTGAGAGGATGTGCAGCCGTCACAGCCCAAAGCTTCATAATTGCTACACATCCAGGCTCATGACTAGACCCATGGCACTGCTTGCAAGTGCCTTGGCCAAATGTGCATTCTTCCTCATATTACTTCTCTAGTATCAGCTGGCAACGACACCCTCTCTGTTTCCTGACCAGCCTATTCTTATTTAACTCCATTTTCCACAGCCAAAACGTCTGCACTGATCAATGAGAAAAAAGATGCTTTTCTCACAGGGAAAAGACTGTCTAGCCACTCAGAATACAAGCAAACACCCAGAAGTAAGGTGCCAGAGGATATATGCAAGTGTTATAGACAGAGCAATTACAAACACAGTATTATGATTGCAACAGTGTGATGCTGGTTTATCCCAGGTGAGGAGCTGATCAGGAGGAAGGCTGAGTGGCATCCTAAGCACAGTCTGTAAACATCAGCCAGCACTATCATTTAGTCAGCCACTTAAATCCGCTCAAGAGAGGCCCAGCTGGGACCACGCTCAGGGGTATCTGCTTCTCTGACACCAGAAACGTGGTTTTGGCTGCTCCTGCTCCCCCTGTCCTGCTGGCTCTGTGGCAGTGAAATTTCTGAGAAGACTGCCTTATTTATGAAGCCTTGCCACTGAAACAGCAGGATGCTCATTTGCAAAGTTATAAAATATCAGTTTTCAAAACCAGCCCACAATATACAGGCTTAACACAGACCAGCCTCCAGAAGAACTCAAAAACCTATTTTTTCAGGGCTCAAACAAGCAAACAAAACGTCCAGGCAACAGGCAAATAACCCAAACAATCATCTGTCTCCAGCTGTTCCTCATTGAGCAGCCGGCAAACACAGCCTTGTTATGCTGCCGTTGCAACTCGCTGTGAAGAGGAAATGAACTGCTGACAGTCAGCGTAGGATGGGGACACTGGATGGAGGAATGCTCTGAGCTAGAACACCTCCATGGCAAGGCACAGAGACACCAGCTGAGTGAATCTGATGGGGAAATGCGCACAGCTGTGGCCACACACTCCCAAAACCCCAGTCCAAATCCAACCTGTGCTAGTGAAGGGTGGCAGTGCGTACCCAAGTCCTGGTCTCATACTGGCAATGCGCTAGCTCAGCACAGCTCTCAGCAAGCAGGAGTGTGCATCACAGAAATTCCCCATTCCCTGTGCTTCCTCAGGGATGAGTCAGGGAGGCAGGACAAGAGGATGCTGTATCACTTCCTTTCCCTGTCTCCTGCCTGCTACCATCCACATTCCCAGTGATATGAAAGGGGCACTGCCCAGCCCACCATTACCACTGTGGCTGCATTCAGAGAAGGATACCCAGCACCCATGTGCCATCACTGTACCACACTAAGCAGAGACCGGGAACTTTAATATAACCAGCTAACAAGAAACTACCTCTTTTTTTTTTTACCGTGTTACTGTGACGGTGTTGTAAGCGACTGCAGGGTGTTCAAGCTGCTCTCCTGCATGAAGACTGCTTCTTGCAGTCACTTTTCTAAACTTGAGTAGCCTCAGCGTGAAGCTTGCTTGTGTTATGCAAACAGGCTATTGCACATGTCTGGCTGTGGGTCTCTTAGGACACACAAGAGCTCTGAGACAGCAAAATTCCCTTGGTAAGAACAACATCTGCAGAAACATTTGTGCTCATTTCCCCAGCCCCTGGTTCAGCTTGCAGCCTTTGGATAGGTGCAGATTAAGAAAGGTGAGGGCAAAAGGGGCTCAAACCATCCCAGTAACCCTCTGTGCCTTGCAGGGTGTTTGTGTCCTGGGCCATGTGGGACAGCAGCATCTGTGAGGGTCTCCCCAGCATTGCCACTTGTGTCCAGTCCTGGCTGCCATGCACATACTGAGCCAAAATAGCCCTAGAGTGCAAAAGTTGGGTGCCATGAGTGACATGGAGTCACAGAGGAATTCCTGACATCCTTCAGGGACCAGAGAGCAGGTTGGGTCCAAGAAGTTAACAGCTGTAGGGCTGAAGACCTTTTAAAAGTCTACACATGAGCCACTAGGGATTTCAATAAAGTTCTTTTGAGCACAGATGCTCCCATGCAATTTCTAGGAGCATCCATCCTTGGAGCTGGCCCAGGGCTAGCTGGCTACTGCAGAACTCTCTGACTTGATTCAGACCTGCACACAAGCCAGAAAGCAGCCTGCCTGAAGCAGCTTCTCTCTCCCCAGCCTGGCTTATGGGGCTGGTCACCTCCACCACCACTGTGCCCATTCTCCTGCCTGCCCCTGTGCAAACCACCACTGCTTTGAGGTCTTGCCCATGCAAGTTGCAGCCACTTCTCTCACACCAGATCAAGGCAAGTGCTGAGCACTTATTAAGCGCTCTCTCTCCAGTCCCACTTCATGCCAGCTTTGGACTGCTGCTCCGTGGTATTCCTCTGATCAGTTGCGGTCAGCTGTCTCAGCTGTATTCCTCCCAACTTCTTGTGTGCCCCCAGCCTATTCACTGATGGGGTAGTGTGAGGAGCAGAAAAGGCCTTGACTCTGTCTAAGCACTGCTCAGCAATAACTAAAACATCCCTGCGTTATCAACACTGTTTCTAGCACAAACCGCAAACACAGCCCCATATTAGCTCCTGTGAAGAAAATTGACTGTACCCCAGCCAAAACCAGAACAGTGAACCAGGTACAGGAGGAAAGAGGATGGTTCTCCTGGCCTGTCCATGTGTCTATGCAAAGGAGAAGGTCAGGACAAGAAGAGCAGGTAAAAGCATTAGCATAGCCCTAATAGTAATGCAAGGATGTAGGTTATTTCTTCCTTCCAGACACCTGGAGGAAGGGACAGCTGAGAGTAGCTCCTGTCCCAGCAACTCATCAGGAGGTGACTGCCCCTCTGATCTTATGGCAGAACTGCATGTGCAATCACTCCACCACACAGCTCTGCCAGTGACCTACTGTGGTAGCTTGACTCTGGTTGGACACCCCGTGCCCACCAAAGCCACTCTATCACTCCCCTCCTCAGCTAGACAGGGAAGAAAAATTATAACTAAAGGCTCATGGGTTGAGATAAGGATAGGGAGAGATCACTCAGCAATTACCGTCACAGGCAAAACAGACTTGACTTGGGGAAATCAGTTTCATTTATTACCAATCAAAATCAGAGTAGGATAATGAGAAAATAAAAACTAAATCTTAAAACACCTTTTCCCCACCCCTCCCTTCTTCCCTACTCCTGATTTTCTCTACCTCCTCTCTGCCAGCAGTGCAGAGGGCAGGGAATGGGTCTTGTGGTCAGTTCATCACAAATTGCTTCTGCGCTCCTTCCTCCTCAGGAGGAGGACTCCTCACACTTTTCCCCTGCTTCAGCATGGAGTCCATCCACAGGAGATAGTTCTCCATGAACTTCTCTAATGTGAGTATTTCCCACAGGCTGCAATTCTTCATGAACTGCTCCAGCATGAGTCCCTTCCATGAGGTGTAGTCCTTCATGAACATACTGCTCCAGTGTGGGTCCACACACAGGGTCACAAGTTCTGCCAGAAAATCTGGTCCAGCATCTGCTCCTCTCTCTCCACTGGTCCACAGGTCCCGCCAGGAGCCTGCTTCAGCATGGACTTCCCATAGGGTCACAGCATCCTTCAGGCATACATGTGCTCTGGCATGGGGCCCTCCACGTGCTGCAGGTGGCTAACTGCTCCACCATGGACCTCAGGGGGACAGCCTTCCTCACCACAGGTCTGCAGCATCACTGTTGGTCTGCAGGGGAATTTCTGCTCCGGTGCTCTCTGCAGAGTTGTTTCTCTCACATATTCTCACGCTTTTCTGCCTGAAGATGCCGTTGCACAGGTTTTTTTCACCTTCTTAAATATGTTATCCCAGAGGAGCTACCACTGTCAGTGATGGGCTTGTCCTTGGCCAGCTGTGGGTCCATCTTGGAGCTGGCTGGCATTGGCTCTATATGACATTGGGGAAGCTTCTAGCAGCTTCTCACAGAAGCCACCTCTGTAGCCCTCCTACTGTCAAAACCTTGCCGTGCAAACCCAATACACCTGCTCTAGCTTGAGGACCTTCAATAGCAGTGTTTAATGTGGGTCTTTTCTGTACCAGGGGTTCTTGTGTGGGCAGGCTGGAGAAGGCTGTAATTTCTGGCAGAAAGAAAAAGGTGGCAAGAAGCAAGGCAGTGGAATGTGGGGCCTCACCAGTTAACCGTGCCCCACTGCAGCCCAACCCAAACCTCTTCCACCATTTGTTTGCATCATCTCCATTCTTTACTAAGTGATTGGCACCTATACAGGGAGAATCATTGTAAAAAAAGGGCAGCACTTTTCACAGGATCACAGAACAGTAGTGCTCCATCACCCTCAGAATAAAGAGGGCGAAGTTTTTCCTCATGTTCAGGTGGGACTTCCTATGTTGTAGTTTGTGTCCATTGCCTCTTGTCCTGTTGCTGGGCACCACTGAAAAGAGACTGGCCCCATCCTCTTGAAACCTGCACTTCAGATATTTCTAAGCATTGATAAGATCCCTTCTCAGTCTTCTCTTCTCCAGGCTAAACAGCACCAGGCCTCTCAGCCTTTCTTCATAAGAGAGGTGTTCCAGTCCCCTAATCATCTTTGTAGCCCTCCACTGGACTCTCTCCAGCAGACAGAACTGGACACAGTACTCCAGACGTGGCCTCACTAGGGCAGAGTAGAGGAGAAGAAGAACCTCCCTCAACCTGCTGGTCACACTTTTCTTAATGCACCTCAGGATACCATCAGCCTTCTTGACTACAAGAACACACTGCTGGCTCATTATTAACTTCTTGTCCATCAGGACTCCCAGGTCCTTCTCCACAGAGCTGCTTTCCAGCAGGTCTACCCCTAAACAGTACTGATGCATGAGGTTATTCCTCCCCAGTGTGACATTCAGTGTCCCACTTTCACTTGCGGGACATTCAGTGTAGGTTGGCCCAGCGGCTAAAGCAGAAGAAAACTGAACAAACTGATTGCAAGGGAGAAAGGGCTTCATGTCTTTCTGTCCCAGAAAGAAATAAAGGAGGGGAAAAAGACAAGATAGCTGCAACATGGGTGCAAGTCTAGAGTGTGTTATCTTGGACTTCTAGACAAGGCAGCTGTCCCCATATATTGTGTTCCTGCTGCTGTTCAAGGGCATCATTCCTTTCTTTTCATATGGAGTGACAGCGAGAAGTTACTGAAAGAGGTGACACTTAGAAGGTTTCCTTATGGTGTGTCCTGCTATTTTTGAGCCAAAGGCAAAGTCTTCTGCTCTGGCCCTATTAGGTGGACCCTGCTTATCACTACAATTTGTGTAGGTCAGATGAATATTGAGTACCTATACAGCAACTCCAACACACCGGCATCTCAAAGAGCAACGGTCAGGTCAGAAATCAGGTATCTAGCAGGGCACAGCATATTTACCTCAGGCGAGGTAATCATCCCACCCAGAACAGCAGGTGCCAGTGTGGGCAGAGAGGGCTTTTGCACAGGCCTAGCACTGCTGAGGGGCTTGTGGCTACATATTTTCATGCTCTTTGGCTTGTAACATTTTTTTAAACGACCACATTGCCAACCCAAAGCTCTCAAACTTCCAAGCTTAACCCCAAGTATCTCATTTTTCAGCATCTGGCTTTTTTGAACAGCTTTGGAAAAAAAATAAATAAAATGAACAGCAACACTCACATAAATGAATGATTTATTTGCAGCTTCAGTTTTATTTTCACAGCTTTTTGATTGCTATTAGTACACTTGACAGGTCCAATTTATATGCAAATCAGCTTACATTCACAATGTAAAGTAAAACTTCATTTCTCATGCTTTGCAAATCATTACACCCTCTGAACACTTTGCTTATGTTCTTTTGTTCTTCAAAAGCATCAGTTTTCACCACAAATCACTTGTCAGTGCTATCCATTAGCCTCAGAAGAGATCTCAGGGCTTAGGAAACGAGCCATTTTTATGGGATGCATAAAATTAGGAGTGGGCTATGCTGTACTGCAAATGTAGAGGCATTGTAAACTCTGGGCTCTTGCAGCGTATGTGTGTGTGCCAGATGTTAGGAGATCACAAACGAGGACACCAGATTTTCCAGTTCCTGCTTCTGGCTGTTTTCTGCCATACCTTCGCTCCCAGCTCTAATTGGTGCCAGACGTGTTTTCTTAGAAAGAGTCACTCTGCTGGACAGCTCTTGTCCCTGCATATCACAGGCTCTGCTAAATGAGACTTGAAAAGGATCCAAGATCTCTCCTGTAAATATTTACATAGATACAAGACTGTCACTGCTCTTAAATCAAAAAGTGGAGTAAGGGAAATGTCACATGGAAGAGAAGGACTCTGCATTCAGAAAGACTTGGAAAGGAATGGAAAAGAAAGACTCTGGATGGCTTCTCCAGAATTTGCCACCTGGGACTGCCCCTGCAAGTGCTGTGTTCTCAGGAAAGTCCTGATCTGAAGCTTGATGACATCAATGGAAAAAATCCCTCTAGTACCGAAAGGTTTTGGATCAGAACTACTCTCTTTCCCATTCATATCTGAAAAAATACTTTCTTCATCAGCTAGACCACTTGGTGTCTCTCTTCTGCTCCTGCTTTGTTGTTATTGTTTAAAGAGTTTCAGGACAGACCTGGACAGGAAAGGATAAGTACATTATTTGCAGGAACAGTGTCTGAAACAGAGGAAAGCATCAGCAGATGCTGAGGAACCATGTTGTGGTCTTTAACCAATCGACTCTCTTTTGATGTCTTTAGCCAATACTTCTTTCTCTTTTTCTGTGCCAAAGGAGTCAGTCTTGAGAGTTCTCACACAAATCATGACTTGAAAAAGTGGTGGTGTTAGATGGCCCGTGCATGGGCCTGGGAATCAGGAAGCTGGGGCCTTGTGGCTTTGGGGAAGCCACAAAACTCTCCTTACTCAACTTCCCCATCGTGGGAAAAGGAGAGTTTACTTGTTCGCTTACCTTGGAAGGCTGTGGTGAGGACTGAGGACAGCTTTGGAAAACACCCTTATAGTCTTTTGTAATTAAGCCCAAAAAAAGTTTGCAAAATAAAACAGGATCAACACATAGGATTTCTTCCAACCAAAATCTGCTGAAGAATGAAGGCATGTATTTATACCAAAAACATGTAGTTATGAAGACATATATTTATACCAAGGTCTGGCACTTTCTTTACAAACCACTTAGGACAACAAGCATATTTTTGCATGTGTCTGCACAGTCATGCAGGTTGTAGAAATTAGGGCTGTCCTTGGTCAGGGCTCGCTGCTGCCAGCCCCCACCGTCCTACGGGTTTCTGCCCCGATAGAACAACAGGGCGGAAACAAAAGGCGACCGACCTGATGAAGAGGCTCGGTTTCGGTGGGAATCCCACGCTGACGCCAGGCGGACAGCCGCCGAAGGCCCCGGTGCCAGCCCACCCGGGACAGCCCACGGGAGACGCTCCCAGGGCCCAGCGGCCTGCGCCCCTCCCACCCCCACGGCTGCCCACCGCACGGCCTTCACCCACAGCTCCC
>VZZY01002719.1:106886-156154 GCA_013400335.1 Eurystomus gularis
GGCCGGGGCCGGGGCCTGGCCGCAGCCCTGCGAGAAGCCGCGTCGGGACTGCGCGGGGAGACGCACCGGGTCCCGCAGGCCGTGCAGGGGTGGGCATAGGGCTCGGCACAGCCCAGCACCCCGAGAAAGCGTTAGTCCCTCTCTGATCCATTCCTGCCGGGTCTTACCCCCAAAAGCCAGGTCAGGAGTTCCGTAAGTACCACTGCAATTACCCAGGTATATGTTTCAAGTCTGCCTACCACCTCTGCATACCTTCCAGCCAGAGATCTTCAGCGAGATGAAAGGATATTCAAGCATAAGGGACTATTGTGTCCAGGAACCGGATCTTTCAAAGATAAGGCAGTGAGCAGCAGTCCAAGAGAGGAGATTAGAAGAGAATGAAAAAACATTGTGAAACAAGATATCGAGAGTTTATTGGAGACGGTGCCAATGCACCTGGCTGCATTAACCCAATGGGAAAGTGCCTCGTTGCCCCTTCTGGCCATATCTTGCCTTTGAGGCAGCCATGGGATGGACACAGGGCCAAGCTGTGCGCTGCTGGGGGAGGGCTGCTCCCCAGCACGATGCACCACTATGGTCCTGCAGTGCCCCAGTCTGTGAAGCTGAACTGAGTGGGCAGGTCATGTTTTCCTCCTCCATTGGTCCATGAAGACCATAATAATGTCTTAAGGGCCCTTCCTGCCAGCTTTTAGTAACCCATACCAGGAGTCATTTTTTCGTTTATACAGTGCCTGTTAGATCTCATTCAAAGAAGTTCTGTTTGCAAATCATTTTTTTCCTGGTTATATATAAAGTTCAAGTGCGAGGTCCTGCACCTGGGTCGGGGCAATCCCAAGCACAAATACAGGCTGAGCAATGAGTGGATTGAGAGCAGTCCTGAGGAGAGAGACTTGGGGGTGCTGGTTGATGAAAAGCTCAACATGAGCCAGCAATACGCAAGTGCAGCTCAGAAAGCTGACCATATATATCCTGAGCTGCATCAAAAGAAGTGTGGCCAGCAGGTCGAGGGAGGTGATTCTCTTCCTCTACTCTGCCCTCATGAGAACCCACCTGGAGTACTGCATCCAGCTCTGGAGCCCCCAGTACAAGAGGGACATAGATCTGTTGGAGCAGGTGCAGAGGAGAGCCATGAAGATGATCAGATGGCTGGAACATCTCTTCTATGAGAACAGGCTGAGAGAGTTGGGGTTGTTCAGCCAAGAGAAGAGTCTGAGGGGAGACCTCATTGTGGCCTTCCGGTATCTGAAGGGAGCCTACAAGAAAGCTGGGAAGGGATTACAAGGGCTTGTAGTGGTAGAGTGAGGGGTAATGGCTTTAAATTGGAGGAGGGGTGATTTAGATTAGATGTAAGGAAGAAGTTTTTCACTCTGAGGGTGGTGATGCACTGGAGCAGGTTGCTTGGAGAAGTTGTGAAGACCTCCTCCCTGGAAGTGTTCAAGGCCAGCTTGGAGGGGGCTTTGAGCAACCTGGTCCAATGAAAGGTGCCCCTGCCTGTAGCAGGGGGGTTGGAACTAGATGGTCCTTAAGGTCCGTTCCAGCATAAGCCATTTTATGATTCTGTATATGTTTGTCTAAATAGGAAAGAATACATTTTACATGAAGTTTATTTAGGAAAAGTGTGAACTGGTGGTTGTAAGTATGTATATTGGGGAGTGACACTGGGGAACTGTACAATTACAAGTACAGATCTCTTCTGGGGCCTCTAAAACCAGCGTGATCTATTTGATACCTGCTCTTTGGAGGCACCATTTTGGAATATAGCACAGGCCTTGTAACTGCAGTTAAGAAAACAGTTCTTACATCAGTCCTTAGGTTAAATTGCATATATCATACCTCATTTGTGTGGCTGCCTCTGGAAAAATGCGGCTTTCAACAGCAACGAGAAAGCAGAAAGCTTATTGTTATAGCTGTTTTTTTCTGCTGCATCTCATTAAATTAATTACATAAATATGTGGCAACTTAACTCCCCACAGGCTTAGAGATAGGTCTGCAGTACCCAGAGACTAGTGCCAGCCAGCTGCCAGCTGGGAAAAAAAGAAGAAAAATAAACAGAACATGAAATGAGTACAAAGAATACTGGAACCAGTATGTCATCACTGGAATAATGAACAGAAAATTGTACTTGTCTGAAGTCCAAAATGTGCTCTTTTCGATCCGAAGTCAGTGCAAAGAAGAGCCTTTCCAGTAAGTCAAAAACAGGAAAAAAGTTCGCAATATCTTTTAAGCCATCAGCAAAAATGAGTATTTCATTGAGTGGGACCAGATTCCAACACTGATCACCTCACAGATGCTTCCTTTCCAAATAATGATCACATGATTAATCTTTTCTTCTTTGAGAGGTCACATTCTTCTACTGCAATAGTTGCAAGAGCTGCCTGCACAAAAAATACTATTAGACAAATGCACAGAGGATTTTCAAAGTCATATAGGGCAGTTAAGAGTCCAGCTGCTCTTGAAAGTTGGTGAGTGTGGTCCATTTTCTCTCTCCCTCTTCAGTATTTGCTTTTTCTTCCAGTGGCTGCAAGAAAAAAAAAAAAATCCGGGTGACATGACCAGTAACTTAGCCACAGACTGAGCAACAGTTCCTCAGATTGGTTGTAACCACAGACCACTGACTGGGAACCTCTCTTTTATCACTAGTGCCATGGAAAAAACAGAATACAATTTAGAGCAGGGCAGAACAGAAGCACTTTATTTACTATATCTGTAGGAGAGAACACAGAGCAGCAGGGAGACTGACTTTGTTGACATTAACTCCATCCCTATAAAGTGGATGCAAGGGTTATATACACTTAGAGATGCTATGCAAAAGACAGATAACAAGATGGAAGTTATACAGATCTATTACATACACGAGGCCACAGCTTCTTAAGCTAGGTCTGGAGTCTTTAGCACAAGGACTAATGTATCATGAAGGTTAGGTAGTGATTATTTTTTCAGGAGATACAATGAGGGTTTGACCAAGAGGCTGACTCAGGTCTTAGCATTTCAACTTCCATGATGGAAAGCTGAAACTGCATGGGAGTGTTGGCTCTTCTAATAGCTGATCACTTGCAACAGAGACAGTTTTAGCTTTCTCTTGGTGGACAGACTGTCTTCCCTTAGCCTGACCCTTGTTGAGCAGAAAAGAAAGACTGACTTTTGGAGCACTTCTTAATGAAGGATAATTCTCTAAATGTTGTGAGACTGCCCTTGTTTTCACACATTCTTTGCTGCTTTTTATGACTCTCTATGCTTTTCTGTTGAAAAGTCATTTGGGAGTGATTAGTGGAAGACAGATGTGGTGTCCATCCTTCCCACAGCAAGTGACCAGACACTCAGGTGAAGAGTCATGTTCCTTCTGCTCTCTCCAGCCAGGTGAATCATGAGTTAGGTATTCTCTGCACTGCAGAACAGCCTCGGGGATGGACTGAGCATGTCCTTCACAGCCTCCAGAGGCATTCCCAAAACACTTACTGATTGTTAGAGCTGTCTTCAAACAGTGGGAGATAGGTGTTTGAATCCTGTGGGGTTAGATATGAAATTGGGTTTCCCATATGCTAGGTGAATGCTCCAACAGCTGTTGCTAAAGGGCAGCGTCTTCCTTTTGGCTTACAAAAAAAAAATTAAAAATTAGCAGGGCATTTTACGCCTAACCCTACCGAGTGGCTGTGCCTTGTAAGAGTGCCAGCTAGCCTTTTAAGGCAAGACAGGGAGAAGGAATGCCAGTTTCTGGTTCCTGGTCAGGCTTAGACATGAAATCAAACTGAGCAGCTCTCTACTTTGTATCTCTCCTGTTACTCAATAGATCCTTTCCTATGTTGATCACCAAAAGCTGTAATTTATTACTGTGTAATAGCTGTTTTCTAGCCTCTGATCAGTGGCTCTCAGGAGGAAAAGTGTTTCTGTTACAGATCATCTGTGGTTGACACCACTGTTGAAGTTGCCAACATCTCAATCCTTGCTAACTGAAGGAGTGGATGAGCTATAGTTTTACGGTCTTTGTGTCTCCTAGAGATCCAGAACAAAATTGTTCCAGATAATGCTCATTCCTGTCAATTGTTTTAGTTGCCTCCAGGCTGAACAGCAGATTTCAGTCTTCTGGGTTGACTGTCTGGAGTTAAAATAATTAAGTAAATCACAGTATATCTGAAGTGTAAGTATATTGTTGAGTTGTTTTACTCAAACCACACCAGTTTCCAAAACTGGCAGCAGTCTGGTTAACATAACTGTCCAACTTTGACTTCCCAGGCTAAATACCATGTTCTCTTGGGCTAGTAGTATTTGTTTTTCATACCATTCTGACCTGGCTTGAACTGGCACATCTGGATCTGTAGTGAGAAGCTGCAAATACCCTGCCAGCGAGTCCTCTCTGGAATTTCTTGTTTTTGTTGAGTTCTCTTTCAGCAACTTGTCAGCACAACCTACTGTGTAGACATCTGAGAAATTCACACTACACTGTCACTGCAGTCTCTTAAGTGGAGAGCTGTGTGCCACCAAGGACAGTGGCCTTCTGTGCTGCTCACAGGATGGAGCCAATGTTCTCAAGAATTCCTGAAAAGCCCACAATTTGAATGCATGTTTAGGGCTGATCTATGTGAAACAATGCAGTGTGTCGCAGTGATACACAGGACCATCCCATAGTAATGTAGTATCTTTTAGCTGGGTGCTGTACCTCCATAGGGAACAGCTTTTTTTTGAGTATATACGTGCACCAGATTGTTTTGACATGAGTCTTTTATAGAAGCTACTATTTCAGAAAGGACGGTCTGATTTAGATACGTGATCTCGTTGGGGATCTTTATTTCCCTGTCTTCAGTATGGGAGGGTTGTCCTGACTGCTCCACTTAATGTGGGGCATTTGGCCTTTAGTGGGATTGATAGTTTTTCTTACATCCTAAAATTGACACTGAATGCCATTTATAAGTGGTATGGGAAGAGGAAGTGAAGGTCCTTTCATGGGGCAAGAAATGAGAAAGAAATGAGATGCATGTGCTGCAAAATAGATTCTAGATGATGCAAAATAGGTCTGTTGCACTAATTAGATATGACAGTATGTCTGTAATTGTGAATCTGCCTTTATCAGGAAAACTAGAAGTAAGGTATATTATCTTATGCAGGAAGAATAATCATGAAAGCCCTTGTATTTCTGCTCTGTAAAGCCTTCCCGTTATCTTAGTGTCTGAGAGTGGTTACTGCCTGCATATTTTTGCTTATTATTTAGGCCTTGCATGTATCACTTCAGGCATCTTTGGGCACAAGTTAGCTCCTGTCTTGGGTCAGCTTTAGGCAAAGGGAAATGAGGTAGATATCTGGAATACAAAGTCCCACCTTGGAACAGGAGAGAGAGAGAAACAGATTGAGCCCCAGCAATCACTGGAGCAGTGGCTGTGGCTCTATGCCCAGTCTGGTGGTGCAGGTCAGCTCCCTGAGACGTGATCCGCCACTCGTAGCTCAGGGCAGCGAGTCTGCATGTTCTCGCCTGCACTCAGAAACAGATGGCCCTGGCCTTACGCCAGTATGTGCAACCAGGCTCTGCACTTGCCCTCGTCACACTCCCTGCGGCTGTCTGGGGCTTGGGGCAGAAGGTGTCCATGTGCCAGGCATCTGTGCAGGAGACACCTAAATCTAAGCTACTTTCTTCTACCACCACCTGAAGACATCAGTACTAAGTTACTTATCTTGGCAAGGCCAAGCATAAGCTGTTGCCTCTGGTGGGAGCAGGAACAGAGCAGGAGCACTGTGGTTTCATACTGCAGAGGCTGGAGCATTCCCTCTCGTAGTGCTGAGCCATGCAGAGAAGGTGGTGTCTTAGAGGATTCAGCCCTAATCCCTTCAGACACCAGCATGTTACTGGCTCATCTTCAGGGAGTCAGTACCCTTTTTTACCAGCACTGCAGAGAAACTGTGCGCAGTGCTCTATCCCTTCTATCCCTCATAAAGCAGGGCAGCTGATGTGGCACACTAGAAGGCAGCAGTGCTGCTTGGACCAGGCAGAAGGAGGAGGGGAAACATGAGTTGCAAATAGAGGCCCCTTCAGAGAACACAGACAACAAGTGAAGAGGGGCTGTGTTGGGATTAGAGGCTGGCAAATGCTAAAGGAGTTCAGAGTCTAAAGTCAAAAGAGTGCTACAGTTTAGTTACTGAGAGTGTTAAGCATGACTTCATGTCAGTGTATCTCATTACCAAACGGGAAAGTATTAGAATCAAATCAGTCATAAATTCCATATATATACACGTATGTGTGTGTATGTATATATATGTATATAGATATTATATATACACACCTTTATCTTGGGGGAAATAAACTGTCAGCATCTTTTCTCGTACAGCTGTTACTCTGAAACATGGACGGACCCTGGCTTCTCTCACACCTCTCACTTGGATCCATGCAAGATGCAGACTGCACTGTCATCCCTTCTCTCACTCTCCACTGCAGCCTTTTCTCCACTGAGATCCTGCCAAAGTGAGGAACTCATGCTTTATTGTCTCTGTCCATCTCTTTCCTCAGGAAAGAAGAGCCCAGACCTTGGGGAATACGATCCCCTCACTCAGGCTGATAGTGATGAAAGTGAAGATGACCTGGTACTCAACATCCAGAAGAATGGGGGGGTCAAGAATGGGAAGAGCCCCCCTGAGGAGGTGCAGGACCCTGACTCTGATGTGGAGGTTGGGATGACAAAGCAGCACACGTCAGAGAGCGCACCCGAGGGTTATCCTGCCGAGATGGCTGGGAGTTTGGAGCAGAAGGCTGCTCCATCCCTCATGCCGTACCTGCGCACAGCGATCTTTTTGCTCACTGTGGTGATCTCGATGATTCTTGTGTTGGTGTGCGCATTTCTAATTCCCTGTCCCCCTAGAGACTTGCATAACACCTGGAACCGCAACCTAGGTCAGGGAGCAGGTGAGAAAGTCCCAGGAACAGCATCTGGCGTGGGGGAGGTGGCAGCTCCCAGGCTGGGCATCAGTGGGAGAGACCTATCTGGGAGAGCCAGGCCAGAGCAAAGGCCCTTCCTCACCACAGCAGATGCTCTGCAGTAATAGACAGGTGGCTGTGTCCTGCTCACTATTCAGTCTGTGCCCTGTGAAATCTGGCATCAGTGGATAACAGTGCCACAAAATCTTGTTTCAGTCAACACCAAAAAACATTTTGACTCTTCTCCTATCCTGCCTTTTTGGATGGTGGGTTCAGTTCCAGATGGAGATGGTCCAGTCCACTTTAAAATGTAGTGCCTCCCTCTCTACATCCTGGGTTTTATCAGCACCTCCACGCTGAAGTGTGTGGGTGTGTTCAGTAGAGGAACAGAAATCTTTGTGTCTTCTAACTGGCTTAACTAATCTTATTTCTTTTGTATTGTTCTGCTCAAATCAACATTCAGGATATTTTGTCATGCTGTATGGGCCACTGGTAACATTTCTGAAGTATCTCCTGCTCTGACTTCTGCAGCAAAGTAACTGCTTTTTGAAATAATTTCTGCTAGATCTAGATATGTCTCTCCCTCCTTGGTTTCTGCCCCTGGCTTCCAAATTTAAGCCTTTCATAAGAACATGGCTCCCACATCACCTCAGGAAGTGAAATGGGAAGCAGAAATCTTTTTCTGTTAGCTCCTCCATTTTTCCTTTGACCCAGACATTACATTTCTGCCTTTCCATCCAATGAAAGATGTTGCTGTGGTGGGAGCTGCCTGGCATTGGTGGTTCCCTAGAAGACTCTGTGAGGCATGGCTGTCCATCAGTCTCTTTTCTGGGCCAGCCCTCCTCTCCCAGTGTGGAAAATGGACTGGGTGGCCTTTATGACAACAGTGCAGTGATTCTCTGTGACTGTTGCAGGTGGAGTGTTATCCCCACTGGAGCTGTGTGATGTGAATGGTGATGGGCTCCCTGACATCCTCATTGTCTTCACTGCCTTGATGAATGCTAGCGTCATGGGTAAGCACTGCAGCTCCTTTCCATTCCTCTTTCTGTACATGTCAGTATGGACCTTGGCATATTTGTCTTATGCACAGGAAGAGTTCCTGCCACTGCAAATCCACTGCATTGACCTTTGCAGAGGTCCTTAAAATGGCTGATGTATTGTGCCTGGCCTTTGTTCATGCTGCTCATAACTTTCATTGTAAACCTGTATTCCCATACCTGCTGGGTCAGCGTCATTTACTTCCCCTTATCTCATTTTGGAGCAAGACCATCTCTGTGTCCTGTATTTGTGCACACTTGGTTTGGGGGCAGAACTAAAGCAATCAGAAAGTACTGCTCTACAAATAGCCGTTGGAAATATGGTGGTGTTTTTTTCCCACCCTGTTATCTCTCTGAGTCCTTCACAAAAGAGCTCAGTCTAACTGTCTCCGTTCTGCAGGCACAGAGGTAGAAGCACAGACAAGGAAAGTGGCTTGACAAAGGTCACAAATGGGAGATTCGGTGGTAGAGTCTTGACTCTTTTCTGATCTATGGTCCAGTGTCCTGGTCATGACTAAAGATAGTTGGCGACAGGAACAGTGATGGCAGAGCTGACTGTTGGAGTGCTCTGGTTCTTCTGAACTAGCCAGTTGCTTGCCAACAGGGAGCGTTATGGATTTTTTTAGAGCAGCTTTAGGTCTGTGTTGCAAGAAGCACCCTCACTTTGCTGCATTTTTCTCCAGGTCACTCTATATACTTGCCGGTCTCCAAATCATTGTTAATTCACAGATAATAGACTGGATGATGGTGGGGAAGCTACTGTGCCTGGCTGTTTAGTAGGTACTGCTCTGCTTCCTCCTGCTGGCTGCTTTTACGTTTTCTGTTAACCCTCACACCCCTCAGGTAACATAGCAGCAGCCTGCTGATACTGGCTATTGGTATACAGGGGCTACCAAGTCTAGCGGCATCCTATTGCACTGGGTTTCTGAAATCCGAAGGTTCCCAGCTGCCTGCTGTACTGCGTCTGCCCAGCCTGGCATCACCTGAGATTACGTGGATCTGTTCAGTCTCAGGCACATATTCAGGGAGCAAGCATAAACTGCACAGCCTGAAGAGAGCTCTTGTGGGAGCAAAATGCTTTGGCCCCTCAAAGAGTAGGGTAATAAAAATATAATAATAAAAATATAGTAAGAGGATAAGGAAGATGCTGCTTCTACATTACCCAAGCAGGGCCTTCAGTATTTCACAGCAAGTCCTATAGAAAGAAACCTATGGGTAGAGAGAAAACTGTAGAGTAAGTTAAAAAAGAAAGTGAGAGAAGGAATACTGTTGATGTAAAGTCTGCATTCAGTTTGTAGAGGTTGTCCTTGTGTTCTGTATTTTGCCATTTCATTACACTTATCTTTCATCGCA
Source organism: Eurystomus gularis (assembly GCA_013400335.1). Lineage (NCBI taxonomy): Eukaryota > Metazoa > Chordata > Aves > Coraciiformes > Coraciidae > Eurystomus > Eurystomus gularis. The sequence continues at coordinate 116,172 of VZZY01002719.1, forward strand.
GACATATGTACAGTTCTCAGCATGCTCTGAATTGAACTATTCATACCTAGCTGTATTCTGGGCTATAGCTATGCTGGAAGACAAAAAGCAGACAGTAAAGCAGGTGTAAGCACATCACAATCCTAAACCCACGTAGCTGGACATCAGCCCTCCTGTAGATCATGCTCACAGCATTCACACAGTGTCAAGTTGAGATAAGCTTGGGATAGGTACCTCATGGAGTAAGCTATGACACTGTTAGCTGTTTCTCCAGCTTGTACACACAACAGCTGTGAGCTGCATTCAGAAATTACTTGTTCTTGGTCCCTGCCAGCCCAATAAAGAGCACTAGGGCTGGGGCAGTGAGTTTGATTTAGGGAGCAAGCTTTTAGCCAGTGGCCCAGATACATCGTTTGCATAGTCAGGTCGTGTTGTTTTGCTAGTAAGACAGGAGTCATCTGGGAGTATTATTTTGAAATGCATGTGAGTTCATTGTAAATTGTGATATGAACATACCATGGGGAGATTACAGTAACCACAGCTATGTCTGAGGGCAGGCTGAGCTAAATGTTGCCCACACTTGGAATCAGAGCCAACAGTCAATTGAAACAGCATAGAGCACTTTCCTTTTTTCAATTTTTTGTGCTAACTGGTGAATTAGGAGAAGACCTCTGAGTTACACCAATTGGTTACGTTCAATCTGTTTTTCACAATAATAAAACTCATTTGGAAACCTAAGGAAAAAGCTCTCAGATTGCAAATCACCTTCTGCGGCTCCAGAATTACAAACAACCCAGGACTTTCACATGAAGCGGCATCTGCCTTGGGAGTCAGTTAAGGTTTCCCCTTGGTGCTAGCTGTTGTCATGAGGGAGGAGGCATCAGAAGGATCAGTCTGGTTTGACCGCAGCACGTTCCACCCCAGAGGAAGTCAGCGCAACTGAGCAGGTTGTGAAAAACATAGGATTTTGGTTCCTCTGTGTCCGGCTGACCACATTTCTTGTTGTGAGCTCAGGTCCAACCTCCCCAGTTGTCTGCGCTGTTGATTGACAGCCCAGCTTGTCTGGACATCACTGCTAGGCTCTGCAGGCAGAGAGACTGAGCCGGAGGGTGGGATTTGGCCTTGACTTTCAGGCAATGTGGATGTGGCTGGCTTGAGACACTCAGCTCAAGGCAGCATGGACATAGCCTTTGATGCTGAGGGATTTTTCACCCTCTCTTTCCTGACTTTTCCAGGTGTCTCTAGGCCTTCTGTAACGGTGTTGGCCCTTTCTGGTATGAATGGCAGCACTTTGTGGTCCATCCAACTTCCAGAGGAGACTCGGAGTGTGCAGTGTAAAGGGTTGTCACTGGGGGCACTTGCAGAGCCTGTTTGCCTTGTTACAGGAACATCAAAATTCCTCAGCCTTCTCAGTGCCTCCACAGGTAAAGTCAACTACCAATATATTAGAAATATGCTACTGCTTTTTAGTTTTCTTTAAAGGACTAATAAGCATGAATGATTCAGTGCTGGCATTTTACAATGGCTGTAATCTAGTGACACACAGGAAAGGAGTCAAAACACTGAGTTTCTAGCTGCACAGGATAAGACAATCCAAACCATTGCTGCTCTGTGGCAGCATCTTCATCCTACCGTCTCAGAACATTTCAAAGTGTTAATCTCATCCTTTAGCATCCTCATGGTGTAAAGGATACATAAGGTCTGTTCTCACCAACATTGAGCTGTTAGTACAACTCAACACTTATCTCACAGCACTGAAGAGCTGAGTACCCTTCTTGGAGAAGCTGTATTAGGACATGTGCTACAGCCAGGAAACCTTCCAGAGAAATTAGGTCCATAGAAGAATTGATGTGAATCAATATTGCATTTTTAATCACTTGATCATATGCACCTCAGTTCTCTGATTGCTGTTTGTTCTACCACATTAATTTACTGGCAGAAATATTCATAGGTAGATATAGGGATTTTTTTTTGAGTCAGAACAGAGAACGGAGACATACAGGAAACCTTGGGTTTAAGTGACACATTCATTCAAAGAATAGCAGCACTTACCTTTCAGATGTTTTTAGGGACCAGATTACTTGCACAGTGTTTGTATGGTGAGGACCATAGACTCTGCTTTACCAGCAGTAGTAGTGTTACTAATGTGTGTGCAATTGTTCACAGGTTTGGCCTTTGGTTTCCTTTGTCACACAGGGGAAAATACTGTTCTACACTGCAGCAGCAGAAAAGCATTTTTAAACTCTAAAAAAGCAGAAGTGTTGGCAAAAGAATAATGGAAAAGTAAAAGCATTGAATTTTATTTTGCCTTTTTGAGTGTTTATTTGCCAGTTTGCAAATTGGGTTTTGCTGAGTTTCCAGCTGGGTCCATGCTGGACTGCTGAACCATTTGACATCATGTCTGTCTGCTAACATGCTTTCACCATGAGGTGGAGTGAACATGCCATGCTGGAGTGACTATTTGCTGCTGGGAATTTAACTGAGACACAGATTTGCACTTTGAATATCAGAACTGCCCATCTGTTCCCCTTTCTGGCATCTACCTACAGGCTTTGCTGCTGGCTGAGGAAAATAACTGCTGTCCTACAGAGCAACAGTCTCATTTAGGTTCTCCTTCCAAGAGTGAATCTCAAATATTCTCTGCTATTTCAGGAATTGTTTTGGGCCCAGGTCTTTATAGAGAGATGCTAAGAAGGAAGCACAGCAAGACTTGAGGCATGACTCAACAATTGGAAGAAATTCTGGGGGAAGAACTTTGCCTCCCACTGCATCTGGCCCCAGTTTGTAAGGCTTGCCTTTCCTCTTCTCAGAGAATGGGAGCAACAACCTCTCTTGCTCCCTCCGTCAAGAGGGTTTTGTGGAATCCTTTGTGTATGCCTGCTGGTTCCCCAAGTGCTGCAAGTCTGTTTCATCCTGTTCTTCCCACAGGCAAGACCATCTGGACGTTGAACTCCATCCACCTTTCAAGTGGGATCCTGGCTGCACCGGCTGCAACTCTTCCGGATGTAGATGGAGATGGGATTAGGGATATTGTTGTTTTGGCTCTCAAAGAGACACAGGTAGAGCATATCCCTGCTCAAGATTTGAAAGGACCTTGACTGTCTAGAGGAAGAACAGGGACCCTAATGTGGAAAGGCTGTAACAGGAGTCCCTAATCTTTATTCCCTTAGATTTCTTTTTTTCTTTCAATAGATCGCAGCAGTGAGACTGCCTGCATTTCTTGTCAGCTGAGAATGAACAGAAGGGTCACTCTTTAACCTTGGCTGAGACCTGAGAATTTTCTGTTTCTGTTCAGTGAAGGCTTGAAATAAGTGTTTAGCAGCAGTGGAGGGAGTCATGTTGAGATAGATCTCTGGAGAAAGGAGCATTCAGCTTATGCAAAAAAAGGAAATACATGTGTGATTAATTCAGATGCAGATTTCCTCTGTGCTCATCCCTTCCCACAATTCTAGCATCGGTGGTGTTAGAGGAATTCAGGTTTTTGAAGTCCCTTATATCCTTGATGCATTTGCAGTCAAGAGAAAAGCATGGATGTAAGACGCTCAGGAAGCCAGACTGAGAAAAAAGAGAGGGACCACCAGCTAGACCTTGCTGTGGGGGCAAAGAGCAAAGGAGCTTCATGCTGTGGGGACTAGGGAAGATTCTGAGAGCACAAGTGCATGAAAGCACTGCCAAAATCTCTATCTCTGTCTTTGCAGCCTGATGTGTTTTTCATCTTGGTGTCAGGAAAGACTGGGACTGCTTTGGGTGGGCCTGTGAAGTACAGCACCAATGGAGAAGGGAAAGTGATTGGCCCTCAAGTCCACATCACCAGCCGGGGAGCCATCTACATCCTGTTTGGCTTTGGTAAGATGTACCTTGCCTCACCAGCACTTATCCTTCCTGAGAAAATATTCATTTTACCTAAAATGGCCCACAGCATCCCTGGGATGTTTCTACCATGCCTTCTGCTGTAAAATTTATGAGTAGATAGCATGGGAACAAGTCTCACTGCCACACTGTGGAAAAGTGCAGGAGCACCACTACCTGCTAGCCTGGAATACCTTGGAGTTTCCCAAAAGCACATCATGCCAGGGAAGTTCCAGCTCTGGGCATTTCTTTGCCTTCTACCACAACTGCAGTTGTCCCAGGAACCCTCCATACTACTAGCTAGGGAGTTAAATTTTGCAGGCAGAACTCTTTATCTTTAATCTTCCTGGCAGGTAATGTTCAAGCAGTTGCCCTGAGAGATATCTTTACCCAAGCCAGAAACCGGGACCACTTTCCTGCGGTGCTGGAGCAGGAGGAGCCAGAGTGGGAAAAGCGTAGATCTGTCAACCTGTCAGAGCTCATTGACATTTACAGGTAGTAGATGGGCTTGTCATCCTGCTGCTGTTGGGAGAGGAAGGGAGGGTAGGCACCTCTTAGTGCTCCTAGAGATGGTTCCTTCTACTTCAATACCATCCTTTTCATTGTCCAGTTGATAACAGTACTCTGGGGAATCAATTGTTTCCTCCCTGTCCTGTGGTCATCCCAGCAAAAGGAGTGCAAAGTGTGATAAAAGGGAGTCCTTTACTTCTCCTGTTCTTGTTCCTTTCTTCCACCTCCTATACATACCTGGAGGAAAAAAAAAACCCCAGGTGTTCCCAGCTAATGGAGTCCCTTTGGGAAGCTCGCTCTGTGTACAGCATTGTGGACCTGGATTTCTCAGCTCCTATGTCTTTACTACCAAATTATGGTCAAGGTCAGCCTGGATAAGAATAAAGGGAGGGAGCAAATGTGAAGCCAGAAAATCCATGCTTTTTATACTAACTCAAGATGTTCAGGAGACCACACACCTGAATTTAGCCCTTCTTAACTGAAGAACCTCCAAAGGAAGCTAAGTTCCATTCAAGGAAAAGATTGGCTTCTTCAAGAATCATTTAAATGTTAGGTAGGATGAATTGCCATGTGGACAGGCAACTAGTGCTGAGATGTGCAGATACAAGCCTCAGAATCTCCTTTCTGCTTTCCATTTGTCCCAGTGGGGGTGTTAACTTCCTGCAGACGATGAAGACACCTGACACAAACTGCAGCAACCTGCTCATCACTACCAAAGAGGGCTTGATCCTGCTGCGGGGAGAGGACCTGGAGCCCCGTTGGACCCTGGAAATGCAGAACATCAGCAGGTTACATACTGAGAACATTTTTCTGTCCTATTTCTTCCTGTACCATTTCCTGCCTTTCACTTATAAGCACAGGTGCTCCTTAGAAAGCACTTGAAAAGAATCCTCCAAATCTGCAGAGAAATGCAAGAAGCGGAGGTATGCAGAGCTGAGCAAGTGGTGAGGGCAGGGGGAGCAAGGAACGGAAGGCTGGAAACCTGACCTATGTGCTTGTGAGTGATCACAAATAAGGGGTTTGATTCAGGTACCTGTTGTGCTCGTTCAGCCATCATCATTTCATGCTACCATCAGTTGTTTGATCATAGGCCAATGCTGAACTCAGCAACATCCCCTCAGAAGTCTTCTTTCAGATAGTCCTGCCACAGGTTCCTGTGGGCCCAGCTCTTCCACTGCCCGCTGTGGTGCTAGCATCATCTCCTGGACACAGCAGACAGAGATGGCTCTCTCAGTGGCCCTTCACATGGAAGGACACCATGGAGAGAGCTCAGCAAGATGCAACCAGCCCCAACAGAAGCCACACCCCCTCAGGAAGCTCTTCTAATTAATTGGCTCCTGGTTAATACAATCCTGGCCTCACCCACCACCCCAACCATGACCACCTGGGTGAGGACAGAGACACAGGTGGACCACGTTCTGCCTCTGGAATATGAAGCCAATAAGAAAAAGAAAACATTCTACTAGGTTGTGACTCATTCACAGGTCAGCTCCAGCTCAGGGCCCACAACTCAGGCCCTAGCACTTCAGGACCCAACACTGATGTCATGGGAATGTCATGGCATTGGAATTCGGGGGATATTGGTGTGTGATTCAGCCCATCTGTTGTCCAGGGCTGCCACTTGCCAGCTCAGAGGAGAGGAGCAGTTGCATTAGTGATGTTAAGTGTTTAGAGAAGATGTCTGAATATGGCTCACAGATCTTAATGTTCCTTGAAAGCTGAAAATGAGCACTGTGATGGCAGTCAGCATACCATCTATATTAAATGTAAACCTTAAAATAATACTGCTCATCCTTTAATTTCACACATGGAAATTAAGTAATTTGCTAGATCTCATGGGTTGATAATAACCAGCAATTTCAGCTTACTCAGTATTAAATATTTGCAAAGGGCAGTTGGGCACAGTTGAGGGAAATTATATGGGAAACAAATTGCTCGCTCTGCTATCTAGAGAAAAGAAAGCAGCTCTCAGCTCAGTGTTACCTGACTGTCAAGAGCATCTGTAGGAAGAAGGCATTGGAACTTCATTAAGCAAAAATACCAATGTTCAACTAGGTTTGATATTCAAATAATGTTCACATTCTTGGGGAATGATGGGCAACATAGGCAAGGGCTTTCGAAGTGGCTTATGACTAGTTGATCGTGCACTGGGGAAAGGAGATGTACTAAAAGTGTTTTGGGCCCAGAGTCTGCAGACTTCTGGATGTGTCTGGGGTCTAGTCTAAAGGGTAAGTGTGTACTGACTAAGCAAAGGCAGTTTACGTAGATGCTGTAAAATTAGTTATACACAAGAAATTTCTAAATGGACCCACTAATGAATTGGAAAATTTCTGTGGGTTCAAATCAAGAAGGGTTTTACCGGTTCCATTCACGTAAACACAGTATGGTTGAGTTTGGAAGGCACCTCTGGATATTGCCTAGTCCAACCTACCAGCTCAAGCAGGCTCGGCTAGAGCAAGTTGCTCAGGGCTGTCAGGTTTTAGATATCTCCAAGGATAAGACTCCATACTCTGACTTCTCTGGGCAACCAGCATTTCAGGTTGCTGCATTCCAGCCCCGTTTCTTCTGATTCCATGACCTCCCAAGGCACATAGTACTACACATGTATAAGAGCTGCCAGATATGCATTGAAAAATAATGAAAGCAATACTTGCTCAAGGCCACTGTGCCAAAGTCCTGGACTGCCTGTTTTTTTCAGAGTTAAGAGAGACAAAATCTGGTAGATTTAATATATTGTGGATAAGCATTTATTTATGAGGTTGGGATTTTTTAGGACTTAGGGAAGTTCTGCTTAAGCAACACAGGCTGGGCGACAAATTCAGTTCAGGGGTGTCACCACAGAGTCAGACGGAACCCCGTTCTTCATCAGACAAATCTTACAGAGCCATCTGAGAGCTCCCTTTTTCCCGGGAAACCTGCCCCAAGCACACCACGCCAGCCAAGCAGACTGAGTCCAGCCCTTTGGGAACACTCTCCGAGGAAAACAACCTGGCTGCTGCAGATGTGCTGCATTTCCAGATAACTTTTGACAAGATCCCTGGAAAACCATAAAGGAGAATCAGCAGTCATAAAACAAGGGTGAAGTTCAGAGACCATGAAATTGAGTAAGCAGTTGAAAATTGTGTTGTAAATTGATGTTTCAGATGAGAGAGGATTAATAGCAGGTGCTGTGGGGATTACTGTTAGGCAGGAATAATTACTAGCCTTCTGGTTCATTTAAGAAAGTGCCCAGGGGATTTCTCAGTTGATTGGTAGCATCTAAAATACATATGTCTGTCTGCATTCAGTTTGTGGGATCTGCTGCTGACTGTAACCCATAAGGGACATGAGAAGAGGCAGCTTAGGAGAGGTTTTAAGGTTGTGCCCATAGGATAGAAATACCTACTACTTCCTTTTGCTACTGGAGAGCTTTCAAGCTATAGGAGTGTCCCACGATACTGCCTTGAAATCATTGGTTCTGGTTGCCAAAGCAAATGACATTTTTTGATGTAGTAAGTATAAATAGTCAAGTCACTGCTGTACTGTGGTATTGCTGTTTGGGAGCCATGCTGGTATGTACATTTTAAAGGAGAAGCTGGAAAAAATTGTAGAAAAGGGCTTGAAAAAATGCTTTCGTATGCAAGATTTAAGTCAGTGGGCTTATATGATCAAAGAGAAGCCTGAGAGGTGAGTTCATAAGCATATGTAAGTAATAGGAGCTAACAGGCATTTTAATCTTGCCATAGCAAGAACAAGTGCCTTGGAGTGAAAGCCATTCATGTCCAGGAAAATGAAAATGCAGGCATGTTTCTTTGGGTGAGATTAATCATTAAAACTGACTGTCACAAGAAGTGATTAATTCATCTCATCTTTTTATTTCCATAGCAAGCCTCAAGGCTGGTAGATCTAGTCAAAGTCAGCCTCCTGGTACTTGGTTAATTGGGTGAAATACAGCAATCTGTCATAAACAGGAGGAGGGGGGACATATTCTGATAATCCTGCCTTGCCATAAAATCTCAGATTCTGCGAATTTTGAGGAATTGTTTGTGCTTATTTAGAGCCTTGTGTCTAGCTGTGGTGAATTTATAGAAGACAGAGATAAGACTCAGAAAGCCAAAGGCAAGCAAAGCAAGATGGTTAGAAAACAGTTATGAGACATATTCAAGTAATAGTGTTATGTCATCCAGAAGGGAGAGGATGAAAGGGACTTCATTTAAACTGCTGAAGGTTATAAAAAGGCTTGTAAAACTGCCAGCAGTAAGAAAACAAAGTATTATGGGCTGACATTAATGGTGAGTATATTAAGAGCCATTTCTCACAACTAAGGCAGCCTGAGAAATACACTTTCAGCAGGAGGTCAAATCTGCCAATGGATTTTTGAAAGGGCTGGGTAATTTTTTATGACCACAGCAAAATTGTACAGGTTCTCACACTAAGAGAAGAAGAATACAGAGTAATGTCAGAGGGTGATAAACAAATGTCTGCACAGCCCAGCAAGGGATGCCTCACACACAGACAACTCTGAAGAATGGCTAACAAGCATCATGGGCTGCTTGATCATTTTTCACTTTTCTGATCCACCAACAAAAGGTTCCTGACAGTCAGAACACTTCTGAATGGATGAAAGACCTTATTTAGCATGGAAAATCCTGCCTTCTTAAGAGACAGAATGGAGGATGAAAGCAAACTATGCTACCTCCATTTGAAATTCCTGTTTTTCTGCCGTGGAGCTGAGTGTTGCTTTTTCCAAATTTGCAGCCAGCCTGTACCAGGTTACTTCGGTGCTGACCAAACTCTGGACTTCATGCTGCAAGCACAGACCGGAGGTGGGAACAAAAAGGTAAAACAAGTGAAGGCAAATAGGGCAGTGGCAGCATAGGAGTGATGGAGGTTGGGTAGAAAGAGACTATCATTCCCTGCTCATTGCTTTTCCCATTTCTGTGGCTGACACACATCACCGTGTGGCCACAGGCATGAAAAGGAACAGCACAGGCCTTGCCTCTGCAAGAGGGCTCTCTGTACCCCAACACCTGGACACCTATTAATGCTAGATCTTTCCCCTGCTTTGAGGTGGTGGTGATAGATGGCAAATCTGGCCGTCCTGTTTGGAATCAGGAACTCCCGTGGCAGAAGCAACAACTTGATGCACTGTCAGTCATGACTTTGGACAAGAAGTCTGTTTTTCTGTTCTGGGCTGATGAAGCACAGCCTGTGTTACAAAGTCTGGTAAGTAAGCATCCTTTCTTGACTTTGAGGTTTCTCTGTGAGGCACATGCATTCTGTGTCTTTTATTCCTAATGTAATTGAACTCTAAACCTGCTTATATAAGAGGACTGTCAGGGACATCTTTTCATCTTGCTTTGACACTGACTTTTCTGCACCTGAACACAGAAGTTTTTGTGTGCAAATTCTTCACTAGAAATCTTTATTGACAGAAAGTTTGCATCCACAAAACCAAAACTTTCTGTGAACTTAATTTCTTCCTGCAACACTGAGATATTTCTACTGCAGATTCATTCCCAGCCCCAGAGCACTTCTTCTCTGCACGCAGGCACAAAAGTCAGCATGGAGACTCAAACTTCCAGACTGTAGCTTCACCCATCAAGTTGGATTTGACAGAGCCAGATCTCAACCTTTCCAAACAGAAGTTGTGGAGCAAATTCTGGTTTAGAAAAAAAAACTTTGCAGGATTTCACCTCTGTAAAACATTGAGTTTTTGATTCTCTGATCCATGTAAAGACAGCACAGTGTCAGAAAACTTTTTTATTTGGCAAAGCTATAATGTTTTTGTCTGTCTGTTCCAACAGCAGCCTGCTCCCAGACCTGAGCGCCCAGGGCTACATCACCTCTATCTCCTCCATCCTGTTTTTCCTACAGTCCTTTTGGACCTCACCAATGCAACAGACAAAGTAATTGCTTCAGCAGGTGAGTACAAATGGAGGAGAAACTACCTTGGCTAAAAGAAATATGGAGGGAGAAGTAGCTCTGACAAACAATGGGATGTAGTTGTGCCTTTAAAGGTAGCACCTGAGGTCCAGCATACATAGGCCAGCAATAGGAAATAAGATTCATCTTTCTGCTGAAGGAAGGTCTTATCCAACTCCTACCTTGCAAGTAAAAGACCCACCAAGTTTCTTGCACATATTTAAGCAAGGAAAGGTGTGAGTTTGATTTAATGCATGTTCTATACTAGAGAAATTCCTTTGCTTTCCATAGAGCTATTTATGATGTAAAGTGGTGTATTATGAAGAAGAATTATTAGAAGAATCATTATGAAACTTCTCTTTGTCACCTCACATACACTTCTGCCTTTGTTGGCCATCTTCTGCTCTCTGGGTAGCAGCTGTGCTGCTTCTTCCTCTTTCTTTTTTTGAAAAGGGGAATCCAAAATATTTAAATGTGTTTTCAGGGAGAAGTAGATTTAGATTTAACATCTATACAAGACTGCACAGTCCCTGTTGGATTTCCTTTCCTTTCATAGCAATTTAGCCAACACCCAATCTGTTGAGCGTGGCAGGTTGTGGGATAAAGGATCAGTTCATCTAGCACTGAATCCAGTAGGACAGGAAGCATAGAAAAAAAGCTGCTACATAGTGATGCATCTAATTGGATTTGTGTAAAAAAAACAAACAAACAAACAAAAACAAACAGCTGAGTTAAGAACAAATAGAATATCATTTTTAGAGGGGTTTAGTAGAAATTGGGATTTCTAAGGTCTGTACAGGTCATACTGCAGTGACTGGAGTGAATGGACTTGCCTATTCTTTACCAATTTACCCTTTTGTAGAGGTAAAACAGTAGCTGCTAACAGATGTGGGAAGGAAAGCTCTCTGAAAGTGAACTGCATTATTAAAATATGTGCATCTCCTATGTCAAGCTCAAAAACATCACCTGGAACCAAACTCTTCCATTTCTGATCTAAATTTCCGTTTATTTCCATGGAAAATTTTTAACTTAAAATAGTTTTCCCTGTTTAACCAAGGTACATGCAATTGTAAAATCAGATTGAATATACCCTCAGTCCAGTGGGTGTTTTGACTGAGTAAAGACCATAAGATTTCTTTTGGAAGAAATGTAATCATTTACTCCTCACCAATATTTTCTTGCCCTTTTCTAATGGGCCAGTTGGAATTAACGATCTCCAGAAGGATGCATTTCACATCACTGTGACAACAACTGCGACCTCTGAAAAACAACCAGGATTTCTCTCGGTCAGTAAGCTGGGCCTGAAGTGGGCCATGATGAGTCAAGGTCGAATGGTGTGGCTAAAGGACACCGCCACTCCCAAAATCAGCCGTGGAGAAGTGAGGCGTTTTCTTGCCCGGCTGAAATTTGTTGACTTTCCTCAGAAGGTGAGATTGTTCAGGAATCCCTAATGAAATCCAGGCCTTTGAAAACATCTGATCTCTTCCCTACAGGCATAGTTAGGTACTCTTTGGGATGCAAAGAGACTAGTGGGATGCAAAGAGACTTTGCAAGATGACTAGCTGCCAGTTTGGGCATAAGCTGGACAGATTGTGAGGCCCAGCTGTACTTTGGCAGTTGGACAAGGAGAGGGATCTTAGAAGGAGCCAGGGATGATGATCACAAGGGGCTGAGAGTCACAGAGGGAACAGAGATCACTTGTTTTGACATGGGCAAACATGGGTCCCCCATATATTGGTGTCCAGGTTCAGTTGCTGACCTGTGACCACTTTTCTCTACCAAACTGGATCATAACAGGTTTTGGCTTTAGTTTTTGTTTGCCTTCCCTTCTCCAGCTCTAGCCTGGTGGTTCCTCAGTTTTTGGTTGGATCTGTGGCCTGTATGGGGAATACAGTAAGCTGCTTTGTGGATCTTCAGAACAGAGAGACTGGGGGCTAAAAGCACTTCCCCTTTCTTCAGCTCTCTGGGGAATGCTGCTGGAGGCAGGTTTGTCCTAGGCAGACCTGTCCTGTACCAGAGAAACCTTGTTCAGCGTCTCCTCCTCCATATGCTGTTCTTGCATGCTTCCTTCCAGGTAACGCAGAAATGTGAATTTAGAATTTGTATACATACATATATATATAAAACAAAGTTTTTTATATATATATGTATCAATTTATACAGTATATGTATATTTTTTGTATGTTTAATTTATGAAAGAGATTTAGGACACTCCTTTTTATGTCCAAACAGTATTCCCAGGCAGTCAAATAAGCTCTAGGCCAAGAGTGGGCCATGATGACTCCAGGCAAATGGTGTGGCTAAAGTACACCACCTGCTTTAATTTTTATATCTTTGGAGAGAAGCCTTTGTCTGATTCCTGCAGGGCTAGTCTAGTCTACAACCTTTCCTATGCTTTCAGCCCTCCTTTCCATTCTGTCCCCAAACTCACAACCTAGCTTTTTTGGCTTAATTACCTAATCTAGAGAAAGATGATCCCTGCAGCATATGCCAGCCCTTGCACTTAATTATTTCTTTCCCCAAACCCAAGTTCAGGACAGGTGCATGTAGGTGACATAGAAGCGAAAGGATCACACACCTTACTTCTATCCATCCCTAAGGTTTTTATTAATCCAAAGTGTCACTGTAACATCATACTTCAGTCCACTGGGCTGAGTTCCCCGTTTGCAAATGCATTACAGCCATTTTGGAATAGATTCCCAGCGGATCCCCACTGGCACTGTAAAGATCACAATGGATCCAGTCACAGCAAAGCTGATTCTCGCACCACTGCTTCAGGATTTAGAGGCTCAGGCATAGGCAGAACTGGAAAGCTTTTCTGTGCATTTTACACCTGTTCTGGGCAAAACAATACCATTCCCTTGCCAGCCCAGCCCTGTGTGCAGTTCCAGGAGGAACAGACTACCCACAGAGCACATTTGCTCACAGTATGTTTAGTGCTTTGAACTGTGCCTCTCAGTGTACCATCAGTTTCCTGTGTTATAGTTGCAGAGCATCTGCATGAATTTTCCTGCAATAGAAATGACTGTAGAAGCAGCAACCACTTTGGTGCCCCAATGGGGGCAACAATGTAGGAATTGAAGAGCCAGGCTAAGATGAGGATTGCAAAGGACTCTTCTGTCCTCCTGCTGGCACATGCCCTTCCAGCCTCCCCACCCTTCCCTGTGAGTGGTGAGGTGATGGCAGAATGTTGACCCTCCCTCCAAATGGGCACACCTACCATGGGTTTGCTCTCCTGGGCTCTTGACACCTCTCCTTGCTCTATCACCCTCTCTCTTCTCTGTCCCTACATCTCCATAAAAAGCTTCCAGGATAGCCCTTCAGGATTAGCTGCAAGTCCCAAGGCTGGTCCTTGGGCCCTGCTCTCTTAATGTCAGAGCCTGTGAACAGTTTGTATATGTTTAATGGTATTTCTGTGTAAATAGCTTTGTATATATTAGCACAACTGTAGCAATGGCTCTAGGCCTGGCATTTTCCTCTGGACAGGGGTTAGTGTTTATAATATATAGTCAGTAAATACAGCTGGGACTGAAAGTGTGAGGACCAGTAACATAGGAGGATTAAACAGGAGTGTCCCTTCCCTCCTGTCTAGCCACCACCTTGCTGGGAAAGGTGAAGTGGCTGTTACCTGAAGTAGTGATTCTCCTGAGGTTCTTTCTGTGAGAACTGATACTCGAGTGCAGTGATGTTACCTCCTCCATAATGTGAATTCACCCTGCCCACACACACACACATCCCCAATGTGAATAAAGAATCTGTCTGTATATTGTTGGGAAAGTGTATTTGAACTGTGAACTGCAGTGGAGCAAATAAATACTGTGTACAGCATCATGTGTCATGTGAACCAGTGTTCTACCTTTGAGAGATTATGAGTTTGCTTGATTTAGGGATTGTTTGTGATATTTCTACAATGGGGAAAAGGGGACAGATGAAGGGAAACAGGGACAAAAGCAAAAGCCCAGCCAAGGTTTTTTAAAGGTTGTGTAGAAGCACAGTAGGAAGAGACAGACAACAAAGTACCTCAGAATGGGAGATTTGGGAGGGAAAAGCAAGAAGGGAGCGTGTGGGTGTCATTACAGCTAGGAAAGAGAAGGAGAGAGTTGTCTGCAAGCAAGCCTCCATTCCTACTGCAGCAGCAATTTTAATCTGGGAGCAGGGAAAAGAGGAGGTTGGGCCTGGAAATGAAGAACAAATAGGGTGTTCAGAGAGGATTACAGCCAACCAGTATAAGCACCAATGCCCTTCACTGTAGCACTGAACCAGGGAGGCTGCTGGAAGGTCAATTTGACACCACCCAAAGAGGCCCATCACTGCAGTTTGCTAGCCGGATGGCATTGACTGACTGTTCTGAGGTACAGTACTGCTGGGATTAGGACCTCTGCCTTAACTCTGTCTGAAAGTGCTTGGAGACAGCTGGCACCAACAATATGTCCCTCCAGTTTCAGCCTTTCCAGCTGAGGACACTCATGAAATGGTGATCAGGGAGGACCCACCCTGCTACTGTTGGCACTGCTGTTGCCCTGGCCCAGTGCTCACCTTCTCATTCTCCAAACCATAGAGGAAGGAAGAGCTCCCCAAGGACTGTTATCAATAACAGTGGTGTTAGTGTTTGGTTCAGAGCTGTTGTGGCTCCCAAAGCCCACTGCTCTGCCCTGTGCAATCGTGCTTAACAGAGATCCTCCCCAATCATCTGTCCTAAGACCTCATCCAGCTCCAGCTCTGGTTCCCGCTGTAGCACTTTCTGCTGCAGCTCAGAGTAGAAGTCGACTCCCTCAGAGACTGAATGGAGGGGCTTGTCTTGGGGCACATAGTAGCTGCTTATTTGCTGCTGTATGAAGCACTGGTGGTGCTGAGGCTGAACCTTGAAGCTCCCATTGTAGCCCTTGAAGTGGTTCCTTTTGAACTCCAGCACTGTTTTCGTGTAGGTGTTGAGAGTGGTGACAGCAGAGGCCATGCAGCAGGTGAAGGAGACCCAGGCCATGCTACAGGAGAGACACAAGAATAGCACGTGCTGTGAGAAGTCAAGCAGGGTAAGGAATTGAACTGCATGCACTGTGATGCACTCTGATTTGACAAGCAGAAGCTGCTGGGCATGAACTAGAAAAACTAAGGCTCACAACATTACAGCTTTTAGGAGTTATCCCACCACAATATCTTTCTTAGATCAGTGGGGTAAATACTAGTCATCCCTGTCACAGGGAAGGGAGGGATACAGGGAAAATAAAAAGTGCTGCAGGAAAGTCTACAACTGGCCAGAGGACAGTACTGCTTGGAAACAAGTTCTGTATTTCAGGGCTGATCAGTGTCTTCCTGGGCACTAGGCATAACCTTGAGCATAACTAGATGGCCATGCTGACATTTGTTGTCCACAGCTGGCACACAGCACTGGAGTGTTTAAGTCTTAAGAATCAATGTGGTCATCGTCAGTACAGCATTGCAAATTGAGCCTGCACTTTCCATGGGCACTTGAAAGGCTTATCCAACTTCTCCAACTCTTTTTCAAGTCAGTTACGGCATATTAACTGCGGTTGGCTTCTTTAGCCTTTGCAGGAAGGAACCCTGAGCCACCTGCTCTTTGCAGCTGCTCTTCCTGGCTACAGTGTCCACATCTTAAGCACACATCTAGGCTTGGTGCTGCAGGAATAGGCCCTTTGGACATTGGTTAGTGAAGATGCCAAACCAACATGCAGCTTACTTAAACTGCAGAAAGCCAAGGCACGTTTGAGAGCATCATAAGTGTGTCACAGACCTCTGCACACAAGGAAGAGCCAAGACCAAACAGGGCAAACCGGTATAGAGGCAAACCTGATTAGTCAGCAGGGTTGAAGGCAATTGTTTAGGTGTGCCCCCATTGTTTGACCAGTCCTTGGTAGCTACTCATTTAAGTAACTCAGCAACTATTTGTTAAAGCAGGGATGAGGCAAAGACAGAAGATTAGCTGTAAGAGAACCATGGTACACCAGTCTTTGAAAACACAAAAGGTCAAGAAAGGAGGAGGTGGGTTTTGGCAAGGGTGTAGTATGTCTGAAGCCCAAAAGGCTGTGGAGGTGAAGGTGACTTCAGAACTCACGTACTAGAATGCCCAACCATAGTCCCATGTGTGTGGTCTCCAGTCCTCTGGTCCCAGATTAACCGTTGCCTGGAAGACCTGAGTGTACATCATGTGTGCCACCATCCCAAGGAGACCTAGACACAAAAGACAAGAAAGCAAAGAAGACAGAGCAGGAGCCAGAGCAGCACACTTCAGTGTAGTGTGGGAGAGGAGGTTCTCCTGCTGCTGTGATTCCAAGCCTGCAGTACTGCACTTACCTGACAGCACTGAGGAGACAGCAGCAAAGGCGTTGAGTTTCAACCCACAGACAGGATTGCCAGTATGCAGCATTTCCACCATCAGAAGGATGAAGCTGATGAGCAGCAAGCTGATGTACAGCATCTCTGATCCCAGTGACAGCCACAGTATTCCTGCCAGGAACCAGAGAATTCTCACATCAATACAGGAGGGCTTGTTCAAGGTAGGGTACTCCCCCTTCCCAACCCAATCTTGATGTCCATTGGAAAGAAGGGAAAGAAGGAAAACAGCAAACACCCAAAAGCAATCCCTCCAGCCTGTGAGCAAGGGCTCAAAGGATGCTGAAAGGGACAGAGAGTCTGTCACAGATCGCTTGGCTAGTTTGGCATGGCAAAAGCTGAGAGGAACTAAAATGCTGTCTGTAAACAAGCCAGCATTATTCATAGACAGCAAGGAGGAAATCAAGGGGGAAAAGAGGGGGAAAGCTGTTGAGCATTAGCACAAGACCTAGTGGTCATATGTTGGCCATTAACACATCTGAGCTGGACTTTAGAAGGTTCTTACCCATTAGTGTGACCTTCAGAGTAGGTTTCTAATCAAAACAACAGAAGCAAAAGACTTTTAACCTTGGACTCAACTGATTAAGGAAAGAACAGTATTGTGCATCCATGACTGCAGGTGGGACCTGGCCTCTGGAATTCAGGAAGCCCCTTGCAAGGCTGTATTTCTCACTGAAGCCCCAATTACAATGAAACTACATTCCTCAGGTTGAATATCCAGCTAGGGTAGTAACATTCACCACTCACCCTGCTGCTTGGACAGAATGCAGTTACTTTAACACTGGGATAATGAGTGGGACTTAAACTGATACCACAGTCCACAGCTGAGCTCACTGTGAAGTAGGGCTTGGAGAAGAATGAGAAAAGGCACTCTGCATTGCTGGGCGGTGGAAAAGCACAGGATCCACTGAAGAAGAAATATTAATCTGACAAATGAAGCAACACTGAACACTACTGTTAGCAACTATTAATGGCTGTAGAGGAGACATTCAACTGGGGAAAAGGAGTGTGAAGAAAACCCTCATTAATGTGGCACTGATTTGATTCCTCAATGTCAGTGCCAGAGTCACCCAGCTCTTTAGCCGGAATTGATGAGCTGGATTCCCTGGTTAAAGGAGGTGGCTTGCTTGCTGCAGCAGCATCAGGGAGGATATTTCAATAGAGGTCAGACTGCTGAAAGTGTCCTGGAGGCTGCAGGCACCACACATGCACAGAGGTCTCTGCATCTCTTTCCCTGTCACCCCAGGCTTACCATGTATGCTGTATAATCCAGCCTTGTAATGCTGCCTATGTAATGTGGAGCTCCTCTGCACATACCCAGCTCAGCCAACCCAGCCTGCTGTCAGCAGTCACACCACTTTCTCCAGTGCTGGCCCAGCTATAAAATAGCAGCTCCTCTGGAGGCCAAGGTCATCTTAAGATGATGCTATGTGCAGGAAGGGGCAAAAGCAGGTGATAGAGCCATTAAGACCACAGTGTCACTACGAGTGGTCTTTCAATTAATTTGTAGAAGCTTAATGTCTTACAGAACATGGCCTTTATGTCAATGTTGTGCTGCAATTAGACAAGGAGCAGTAGAAGGCGTGTGAGAGGGGACAGACAGATTTACGAAGACGTATAGTCTGGTTGCATAAACCTCCTTTCTTAGGTAAATAGTCTATAAGGAGGACACTGGAAGCAACAGAGCCAGAAGCCTGGGCAGGGAATGAAGCATAAGAAGGTGAGAAAGAAGAAAACTGCATTGCTGCACACTGCGAAGTGAGTGTTGTGCAGTAAATGCAAGTCATTCAGTAAACGCAGTTAAATCATTGATGTTATGACAAAGATATGCATGACTTCAAGATGATCTTGTAACACCAGCAGTATTTGAATTGTGTGAATACTGTTTTGCAAAAGAATAATCAGGGGAGGTTTTTCTACCCTGCTGTTGTGCTAAGAATTACCTACATTAATCTGCAAAGCGATGCCACTTCACACCACTTGCACAGGACCCCTCACATGGGAGGCTGCATCATAGAATCATAGAATGGTTTGGGTTGGAAGGGACCTCAAAGATAATCTACTTCTATGCCCCCTGCCATGGCAGGGATACCTTCCACTAGACCAGGTCGCTCAAGGCCCCATCCAGCCTGGCCTTGAACACCTCCAGGGATGGAGCATCCACAACTCCCTGTTCCAGTGTCTCACCACCCTTTGAGTGAAGAATTTCCTCCTAATGTCAAATTGAAATCTACCTTCTTCCTGTTTCAAACCATTACCCCTTGTCCTATCACTACAGGCCTTTGTAAAAAGTCCCTCCCCAGCTTTCTTGGAGGTCCCCTTCAGATACTGGAAGGCTGCTGTAAGTTCTCCTTGGAGCCTTCTCTTCTCCAGGCTGAACAGCCCCAATTCTTTCAGCCTGTCTTTGTAGGAGAGATGTTCCAGCCCTCTCATCATCTTCATAGCCCTCCTCTGGACCTGCTCCAACAGGTCCATGTCCTTGAGTTGGGGCTGCAGAGCTGGACACAGTATTCCAGGTGGGGTCTCATGAGAGCAGAGTAGAGCGGAGCAGGTCCCTTGACTTGCTGGCTATGCTTCTTTTGACGCAGCCCAGGATATGGCTGGCTTTCTGGGCTGCACTCCCTGGCTCATGTTGAGCTTTTCATCAACCGGCACCCCCAAGTCTTTCTCCTCAGGGCTGCTCTCAATCCACTCATTGCCCAGCCTGTATTTGTGCTTGGGATTGCCCTGACCCAGGTGCAGGACCTTGCGCTTGGCCTTGTTGAACTTCATGAGGTTGGCATGGGCCCACCTCTCAAGCCTGTAAAGGTCCCTCTGGATGGCATCCCTTCCCTCCAGCATGTCAACCACACCACATCAATGCATGTCAGCAGTCTTTGCCAGTGTTTTTAAAACAGGGGAAACAAGGCAGAAAAAGAAGATGAGCTCCCTGAAAGATTCATCTCCCTTCTGGCTGTTACAATTCCCCAGTGTTTGTTTCAGCCCTTTTACTTATGGCTTGAACGCTGACACAGGCTCTGCACTCCAGGCCTTTCCCTTCACGTACGAACGTCCTCTGAAATGACTTGCCTTCAGCCTTCATCTCAGAGAATAGTTAGCAAGTCCATACCAGTTGAAAAGCTTTCAGTAAACAAAATCCCCATTGCATATGTACACATACATCCAGTGATACTGAAGTTACCCCCAGGATAATTTAAAACATGCATCAGTGACAGGAGGGGTGAGCTCTTCAACCCAGATGAAGTTTTGTATTTGATGAGGCACGGACTTCACCCTGAAAGTATAACTTTCAGACATCCTCACCACTTACCACAAAGTAAGAGGTGATTTAGCTTCCAGAGTCATCACATTAGACCCCAAAACTGAAGCACTGTGTCACATGTAGCATATGTGAGAAGGACTGCCTTCAGGTGGCATTCATCCCCTTCCCACTGACTAGCAAGGAGACAAGGTCAGACTGGGCAATTTATTAGATGAGACAAATCCCAATTCATAGGTGAGGGGGTTTGAGGTTTCCAGCACTAACCTCACAGATGGCAGTGGTTTAGGCAAACATCTGCAAGGAAATCTTTACTCTTCTAGCAACCATAAGGTCAGGATTTCACATCTGGCTCCCTGGGAACCCTCCCTGCTGCACTTACACTGGCAAGATATTGCAGGTCCCCCATCCCAAGGAGATGCACTGGGCAGCTACAGTGAGTTATTGTGATTTGCTCTTACCTCTCTCCGCTGGTGGTGAAAGCTCAATAAAGCTACGGCATTTCTCTTCTGAAACACAAAAACAACAAACTGTTTGCAAAACAGTGTAGGGTACATAAGGGAAATACCTTCTTCTCACTCTCTTTTCCCTACATAGCTCCAGTCATCCCTGAGTCTACCCATCAGATCGTTTCACCTTTGCTCTCTTTCTAACCAGCTTTCCAGACCTTCACTGGGGCAAGGTATGGGAAGACAATGTCTGCCTGGAAAACTAGAAGTGGCCTTTCCAGATAAAAACTTCAGCAATTTGTAAATCTTACAAGCCTTTGGTGAATATAAAAATCTGTTGCTACTCATGCACAATATTACTGTTGGTCAGGCTTGTTAAGGGTGTAGCTTATAACAGACTGCAGGCCCACCACTTCTGCTGAGGATGTGAATTCCCACTCACTCCAGTCTCAACAGAGCAGTTCTAACACTGCTTCCCAAAGAAGAAAGAAAAAATCCTCCCAAGTGAAATGCTGCATGGCAGAGATGTGAGTCCTTCCCCTGTGGCAGAGCATCACACAGAAAGTCTTCTGTCCTCACATTTAGGCATGCTATTCAGACAAATAGTGTTCATATTTACTTTGGCTTTTTCTGTTGGCCAGATGCAAACTTTTGTCTCAGCTGAGGATCCATCATTATTATCTCAAAGTTTCTCTTACTGCATACCGCATTACTGCCTTTGAGGGTCCTCTCCTCTACTTGGCACAGTATTTTGTCCAAGAAGCATCAGACTGCTGCTTTTCATACAAGAATCTAATTTTCTTAATTTCTATCCCCAATTCTAATCTCTCCCAATCTCCTGTATTACTTCTGTCATCCACAGCTCTCAGAACACTACCCAGTTTAGTGCCATCTGCAGTCCTCATTAACATGAGGTTTGCTACTTCACCTAGAACTTTAATGAGATTCTTCAGTAATGACTCATCTAAACTGATCTTGAGATTAGCCTGAATAATGAAATCCTTTCTCCAGCTCAACTCAAACTCCTTTTGCTCATAGTAGCCTCTGATTGTTGTTGTTGTTGTCTGTGCACTTGCTTCAAAGACCCACAGCAGTGGGTGGGTTGTACTTGATTTACAGGAAGCAGGGGACCGAGACTGATTATGTGCTCTACCCTGTGCTCTGCTGTGACCCAGATGTAACGTGCTCTCTGTGTTCCTTCAGGCATTGGGGTTATTCCAGGACTGTCTGGTGACCAAACAAGTCTTTCAGACAAAGCTGTCAAGGGATGTAGTCCCATTCCCACAGGCACCATGGAAACACACCCCAACCTAAACCAGTCCCTGATAAACACATCTGCAGCATGTCTGCAAATGCTCATAATGAAGCCGCCCTCTCGACAGGACATGAGAGTTCCAAGCTCATTCTCCCCTGCTCCCACTCCCCTCCTGTCTGCTTTTATTCACCAGCCCTTTATTTTCAAACTCTTGACAGCAACAGATAGGTAAATGAGAAATGCTGTACTGGAATGGTGGCTTAGTTAAAGAAGGTGAGATGTTTGTGCTTGGGGAGAGCTGAAGGGAAGGTGGTAGACTCAGGGGAATGGGCCTGATAAAAGTGACTTTCATCACTGTATCTTTAGACAAAAATCTCCCTGTTGGCCATATGGCTCAGTTCCAATCCTTGATGTGTGTGTCAGGCCATAAAGAGCATCTGTGCACTGCAGAACATCTACCTGTGCTAGTGTGGCACAGGTTTCAGCAGAAGGACTTCAGCAAGGCTGGGCAGGAGCAAGTCAAGGGTGAAGGCAGGCACCAAGGAAGTCTAGTACAGGTTGTACAACCAGCCCCTGTCACTCCAGGATTTACAGTGCCAGTCCCCCATGGTCAAAAATCACAAATGAAACCTGTCACAATATCACAAAAACAACTTTAAAAATTACTATACTACAGCTCTAACACTCAGGTCAATTTGCCTCCTAGATTTAGCTCCTCTGGGTTCAGATCCTCCAGGTTTCCTCTGTAGCTATAAGCTATACTTACCTATACTTCTCTTTCTCTCTTTATTTGTTTTTTAGAAAAGCCCAGTCCCTGTTCAATTCACAAAACCTCTCGGTATGGTGATTTAAGGAGAACACCAACTATTGCAGTCCTCACCATGACAACTGTAAATTGACAACACTGCATAAAATCCCCCCGCTTATATTTCTGTGGGGACATGCACAAATGTGCCCTGGAGAGCATGAAGTAAGCTGTGTGTAGGAATGGAGTTAGGGGGAAGGGAAAGGAGGCTCACTCCAGTTCACGTCAGGATGAACAATGCCATCACAAAGTCACTGCCACCACCGCCACCACTTGCAGTTCACAGCCCCTATTCCAGACCAAAGGGCACACCAGAGACAACCATTTTCCCTTGCCACTCTCTGTAAACAGCCCCATGAAGGACAGAAATAAAATGACCACAGCCCTGCACAGGGCCAATGTTATCTAGGAAAATGAAGAAGGCTTTTCTCCCAAGTGTGGGGAGGCCTCCCACCTTCATTTCCAAACTGCTGTAGAGTAAATACAAGGGAAGAAGTTGTGGCTGCCTGGGCAAGACACTACCTGGTCCTTCCATGCTTTCTTCGCAGGAAAGCCACATCCCCGTGTGGAAGTATCTGAAGGCAAAGCGGTCATCTCCAGTCTCCCAGCTGTAGTGCACCACATCCTCAGATGAAACATTGCTAGCACCTGCGTCAGGTGGCATGGGGACACCGATGCACTTGGTGGCTTTGCCCTTCCCACACAAAGGCTTGGGCACTTTCTGGGTCCCAGTGCACCAGTAGCTGCCAAGCAAGGCAGTGGTGGAGAGGCTGAGAGCCAGCAGGTTCAAGACGACAGCAAGGAAAGCACGGCGCCATGGCAATCCCTTCAGCAGCTCCATCTACAACACACAAATGGAAGTGACTGTCACACCAGCCACTCATCCCGCCTAGCCTTACAAATCCCAGCTCTTCCCAGCACACACCTGTGAGGAGGGGATATGAGCACTCTGCTCTCCTCACAACATCCTAACAGCTCATCGAGCATGGAAGACCATTTCCTGAAAGCCAGGGAGGTGGAGCAATAGGTCAGCTTCAACCATTTCAAAGTACACTGAATATCTGTACTGGGGAAGGGAGGGTGACCCAGTAGACATATCAGGGCTGAGTGCATGAGGGTGTGTGGACACATGAGAAAAATGGAAGGGACATAATATTCACTCCATCTCAGAGACGGTAGGGAAAAACTGTTAATCAACTTTCCCAAATACCATGTTAGGTGGGGCATGATGAATGTTCTGACCAACTAAATGAAAATTCTTGCTGCCAAGTGTCCCAAAATACTATTTCAAGCAGTTCTTTACCATACCTAGGGAGGTAGGAAATGTATTGACTTCAGAGCGGGGAAAGGCAGGAAAATATTTCCAGATTGCTGAAGATCACACATCAAAGCAGTGACCTGCTTAGGAGGGACATTCAGTTATTCAGACCTGGCAGCTGGTGCTGCCCCAGAGCAGCACCTTCCACCTGAGCAAGCACTGCTCTGCACAACAGAAATTTGGTAGGGTGGTGGGATGACAGTGTCTCTGCTCTCACACAGTGTCAAAGGGTTTTTTTTTAAAAGCGAACGTTGTCACAAACACTCTTCCCAGTTTCTTCTCATCAGAAAAAGTAATTCAGAAAGCAGTTTGTGTACCAAGGTCCTGTGGTCTTTCTCACTCAGAGGGAAGCTTAAGATTTTATGGTTCTTGCAAAACCCTGCACTGATATCTAAGAACCCCAGCTTATCACTCCATGGATTGATTAGATGTCATCTACCCACACATCAACTTTCATGCCTCTTCCCACATGGCACTCCCTATGTTTGGCACAACTTCACCCAGATACTCCCACCCTTTCCTATTTATGACTCTTAACATCTATTTGCCCATGAATAGATTCAGTTTGTACAGACATAGCCTGCTGCCGGGCCTCTTCACACAACTTCGGTTGACTCACCCAATGCTGAATGTGTGAGAAAGGCCCAACATACTGTGGACACTACTATATATAAATGATACAAGACTGAGCTTTGCATTGTTTGTGACTGCACAACAGCTAAAAGTGGTGCAGTTAGAAGCATTTGTTCTGCTAACCAGCAAGCTTGGAAATGTGATCCATAAAGATGGTGCTGAAGCTCCTCTTGGAAAGCAGGACTTCATCAGCATCTCATCACACTCAGAAAACAGTGCCTGATCCAGAACACCCTCATCAAAGCAAGAAAATACCCCACTCCCAAAAAATTCCTGTATTGTTTTATGATCTGGCTTCTTCTGTCTCTTTACCAGAGCATTTCTTTCTTTCAGCAATAGAGATTGGTAACATCTTAATGATACCAAAATAATGGCTTCCATGTTCTGAAGGCATGTTGAATATCACTATTTTCACAGAGCAGATACCTACTAGGAACAGTTGATTATGTGAAGGCTTCTGGCCAAGGCTGGTGGCAAATTCGTCCCTTAAATTTTTTCAGTGGAAAATTTGGCTTATGACTGAAAAGGAAATTATAAATAAAATAGCTCAGTTCCTCAAAAACATGATTTTTCATCTGAAAATAGAAACCTTCAGCACACAAAGTTTTTCAGGTTTTCATCAATGCTCAATTATAAGATCTTCTGTCATCAGGTTTTAGTTTGCTCATACTTTTATTTTTAAAATAATATCTCCATTCATAGTATTGACAAAAATCATTTTTCTAATTTAAATCTTCCATGGTAGGAAAAATATTCTTTTCAGTTGATTTGGGATAGTAGTTGAAAGGCCATATGATTCCAGAACAAGTGATAAGGAAAAAGGCAAAAAAATATATGAAACAAAGGAGTCAGAAGAAGGAACTTGATCAAGAAGGCAGGGGACATAGGGAATGAGAAGGAAATCTGAACTACTCCTTCATGAGAACATTGTCAGAAAAGTTTCCCTCCGCAAAAGCCAAGCACTTAGTGACGATAACTGATCATTGTATTTAGATGGCCCCAAGAGTAAAGAGAGTTGAATTTACCTTGGCAGCAAGTCCTCAAAGTCCTGTTAATTTGGAGGAGCAATACAGAAATTGAACTCCCACTTTGTCTGCTGTTTTGCTCATCTCTAGATCCTCCAAGAAACCAAATTGCTTCAAAACCCCTTTCTCCTTTGTCTCCTCCCCTCTTTCCTCCCCTCCCACCCCCACCACTCCCCTCAGTGATTATTAAATGCTATCCCTCCAGCCAGCAGCTGTTTTGTGGAAAATGGTCACTGTGTAATCCACAATGCAATCACAGAACAGCTGTTCTGGGAGATTATACAGGAAGCGATTGGTGCTGCGGGCTGGGATTAAGTGCAGAAGAGTGACCTGTATTGACTGAGCAGAAAGTTTCTGTAAAGCACAGAGAGATCTCAGCTATCTCCATGCTGTGGCTCTTTGGGAGCTTGTATGGAGCGAGATGGCAGCTCTCTGGTGAATGCTTCAGGGGATGAGTGGTTTTAGGTCAGAAACGATCAGCACCCTTGGAGTCAGGTCACCCCTTACCCTGTGCACTATCTCAGAAGAATGACAAAGGCCACAAACCCCCCAGCTGTGGGTTATCTTCCCAGCCAGAGCTGCCAGTTGCAGAAATGGGAGAAGAAAAAAATGGGGAGAAGAAGGTGTATGTGACTGCAGCTGCTCTGAGGACTGAGGATTTCATACCCCAAAGAGATGTCAATCCAGTTCTCCCCATGGGCACTGGAGATTTTAGTGATAAGAGGAGCCTTTTAGCAGAATCACTGCACAGCATTACCACTGTGACAGAGGTATGTGAAACAGTGCTGAGTCAAAGAAGTCCAGCACTCAAGGAATGGGAGCATAGGGAAGACTGTCAGTGTCCTTCATAGTGGCAGCTTTTCCCAATGCATGAAGTTCACTGAGAATCCCAGCTCCCAGCGGCTTCATACTGGATGAATTTGGGAAGACAGTAAGGACAAACAGAAAAATTCACACTCATCCAAAGTCCCCTCTGAGCTCTTGTCCTGAATGTTTAAAGGCTCCCACAATACCTGAGGGTGTTGATAGACTTCGGTATCAGGACAGTGAAAAGTAGGAATGGCATCACCTCTCATAAGAAAAAACTGTCACTGGAGGGCGTGGAGCAGCATCGCATTGAATCAAACTGCAAGGGAGAGGAGCATACAAAGGTATATTGTTGCCACAGAGGTTTTGCCCAGTGCCAAGCAGGTGAGGAGGCTCCCACCACGACTGGGAGGAAGCAAGGCTGATTCCCTGCATGCCTGCTCTGCTGGGACAGAGGAAACTAGTGGTCCATCTGCTCTCAGCCCCCACTTCCAACATCAGAGCAGGTGTACAAATAGCTCTGGGTGACAGCACAGCCTGACAGCTCCTGCCCAGCACAGGCAGCAGACAGAGCTGACAGGTTCACAGTCCTGTACGTGGGCTCCTGACCCTCCCTGCCCTGAGCAGAACGGTCAGTAGCTCTGTGGCTATTTTAATCCTAGTCACTGCATAAACTCCTCTAATATAGATAATCATTTCTAAGACGGGCTAACTGAAAGCAATGCTAAATGTTTGTGTGCTCCATGGACTGCCTGCAGGTTTTCTGATTAATAAAAATATTCTGTTTGACACAGGTGTACTTAATTTACTGAAGTAGGTAGAATAACAGCTGATGCTGTTTAAAAGGAGAGTTGTAATTATTTTCTTTTTCATTGTTCAGTGTCTCCACATCCGGACACCTTAAGTTTGGCTTCTGAATGCTCATTAATAAAACTCCTTGTTTTCAGGCTAAAGAATAGATAAGGCCCATCTCTCTACTGATAATCCTTAATGTTAACATGTTCCTAATTCTAAGGTTGATGAGAGTCTATTCAAAATCCAGGATGCTATGTCAGTTTCTAAAGCTGGGATCATGGCATATATAGATGAAATGAGACTGAATTATATTTATATGGATAAGAATTCAGGTTGAAAAATAAATATAGCAGAAATAGGCTATGGCTTCAAAAATGTGCATATGTCAGATTTAGTATTCTGAATAATGGCAGATATTTATCCTTCCAGAAGATGGCAATCTTTCTCTAGTCTTCTTTTCCAGAGTTTTTGCTGTTCGTGTGTGCTGGGGTGAAGCAACACCCAAGTTTAGAATTCTATCCCTTCCCTTTATCTTTTTTTCCCCTCTATCTTCCTCTCTTTTTCATTTTTATGAACAAAGCATACTTACCTTGACTGTGATATGGGGGTGGGTCCTTCTTTTTGAGTTTTCTAAGCCTGGGGTGACTTCTGAAATCATTGGGGAAAGAAAAAAAGAGGAATGAATGCAGGAGCTTAGCAGGGCATTTGCTACACCACCTGCCCTGCACAGTACTATTCTTTCTAATACACTTACAATATTTTGTCAAGTACCATGTTAACTTTCTCAGTGTGTTTCCATCCCCACATTATTGCACACAGCTCATAGAACATCAACACTAAAGCACGTTTCCTGATGTTCAACAAACTTTTCCTTAGCAAAATTTTATTGGTTTTTTTTTTAATCTCCATTCCAACCTTGCCTTAATCTGACCAACTGTGGACAGGAAAACCAAGCTGTATCTGTCTTTCACCCTACAGTGTGTTCCAGTTTTCTCCTCTTTGTATCTGATATTTCCCACCATAACGTAGCTTGATTAGAGGTTTTGATTGTCTCTTTCTCTTTGAACTCAGCAGCAGCCAGTCCCTGGTGACTCGTTTAAAGTTCGACCTTTGAAGTGAATGCCCATAGCAGTTAATTTCCTGCACAATCAGCCAGGCACTTGGCTTACAGAAACAAAACAAGGAAACAAAATGCAAAACACAATCTTAGCACGACACCTCTGTGGAGACTCCCAACTCCAAAAAAGCCTAGGCGTTTACAAGGGATGCATTTTTATTCTGGCTGTATCACATACATACTGTATCCTGCCCCAAAGTGACCCTCAACTCCCAAGGATGTTGGTGGAAAAGAAGGACAAGGAGCCCTTATCAGATAGGGCCCCAAAATTGCCATACTTAACTGGCAGGTCTCAAGAGCCACATGGCTCTTCACAGCCCTCCATGGAGCAATCTTCCCCAGGGGATATCAGGGGTCATAATGCTGTCCTGACATTGGCTCTTCAGCTGTTCTGAAGAGGAAAAGAGAGAAGGAACAGTGCTTATTTACACCCATAATTGCTCTGTGAAAGGTGGACAAAGACAGGCTCATACTCACCCCTCATTCCACACATTCCTCGCACATGACACTTCCCACCGCTCCTGTTTTTGCTGGTTTTACAGGAAGACCGTCGGTTGCTGCAGTCCCCTCCCTTACTGCCACACAGAAAGGAGAATGTCTCCGGGTGACATCTCTGAGAGAGCCAGACTTCTCAAACCCAGTGACAGACTGCAAATGCCAGATTTCTCCCTGAGCTCTGAATAATTCCACTCAGATTGTAACCTTTATTTAGCTGTTTGCATGATGCATTAACTCTTGCTCTGCAAATGACCTCAGCAGGGATATTTTTTCTAGTCTAAGCACATTTAAAGGTGAACTCTGTTTTTAAGCATGAACAGCTTACATTGCTAGACATCAAGTCTGTGGCAGGACAGAAATAAGGATTGAATTGGAATAAGTAAATGCATTTTAACGATGAAAAACAAGCTTGCCATCAGTTTGGATCTAACTACTTTCCTGCTCAAACACACTTTTTCTTTTTTCTTCTAGGCAACATAAGACTATTTAAAGGGGGATGCTTTTCTCAGAGTACTTAAACTCTGGCAACTCTAGGATGTTTCCACCTGAGCACACACAAAAAAAAGGTTACTTATGAAATTTAGCCAACTATAAACTGTACGGAGAGAAGAAAAAGACAACTTTCTATATAGATCTATAAGGATACTAAAGAGGACCCAGACCAGAAAAGGGTCCATACAAACCCCCAAGCAGATAAACGCTTACCTTATCCAGTACTCACTATCCCCATCTGATCTTCCGAGGCATCCAGTGAGATACTACAAGGTTATAATGGACTCTTCCCGCTACTTCTTTCTCTCTGACTGAACATGTAGCAGCCAAAAAATTCCATGAGATCTGACTAGATGCCTTGAAATGTACCAAGTCTGTAATTTTATTGGTGGGTTAATTTTTTCTGAACTTGCTAATTCATCACGGTACATTGTATCAGCTGCAGGATTGGCAGGTCAGACACTTCTGCATAGTGTGTCTTAGTAGTTTGGTACTACCCTTTATGAAAATTGTTGCCAGTTTTAAATCTACCATCTACTTTAAATCTGGGATCTCAGTCTGTTACACCACCCAGAATCACAAACACCCAGACTCAATGACTGTCACGGGCGCATGTTTTTTTATCATGGAGAGGTACCATTACAACAACATAGTCTCATCTTGGATCTAACAGAACCCAAAGAACTTCAGACAATCATTTCTAGCAATATACAGAGCTCCTGTTGGAGCTATCATACATATTTTATACAACTAACTAGTAGTGACTGTGCAACAGAATATGATTGAAAACACATCTGATCCTTAGAAAAATTATTCCAATGGTTAATTAACCTAATTCTTAAAATTTTGCTCTTGATTTGTAAGCACAGTGTCTGCTTTAGTTTTTCAACTTCATCAGGCTGTTCCAACACACAAATAGCCAGTGAAATTATTTCCTAAAAATATTATTGTAAGAGTCACAAATCAATGCATTTCATTAGAGGCACACAGTGTGATCTAACAAGCTGGATGAAGGCCCAAATTCCTGGTCCTGTACTTGGTTCTAACACCTAACCTTCCCCTCCCATCAGCCAAGTCATTAGCAGTTCGTTTACACTGCAGTCAAAGCAGTGGCAATGATGGGGAGTAAACATTCAGTGCTTGCTTTAATTGGGTGTTGCTAGCAATTTCACTCCAGCAATACGGAGCACTATGCAGGGTACAAACCTCAGCTGAGAAATGGAGTAGAGTACAAGCTGTGCCGAACTCCACCTTGCCATGGCTGGACTGATCATTCAAAATTAGTTCTTGTTTCCCTACACTATAAACCTGTGTCTTCATAGTCATTCTCACAGATGCAAATATACAGTACAGCTGATCCATGTTGATGTTGGAAACGGCACAAAGCCAGTGGGAAGGAAACACTGTTTTGATAATGGCAAAACCCAAAGATCTAAAATTAATCTCTGCAAAGAGTACATCACATATGCAGATTATCTTGGAAGTCAAAGAAACATTTAATATCAGTTTTAAAGCAAAAAAAAGAAACAGTACAGTTGAACCACACTGCATTTTGGT
The DNA here is from genome assembly GCA_013400335.1 of Eurystomus gularis. NCBI lineage: Eukaryota > Metazoa > Chordata > Aves > Coraciiformes > Coraciidae > Eurystomus > Eurystomus gularis. The sequence continues at coordinate 146,772 of VZZY01002719.1, forward strand.
TTCATGTATGGAAATGAGTAAGTCAAAGCAATTGTTCTTTGCTTCAATTTATCTTTTCCTTCATTTCACTATGGTGAATTAGAATAAGCAGATCTAGAGGAAGCCATCAAATACTATCCAGTCAATCCACCTGCATCAATACAAACTATGCACCCTGAAGACCTTAAAGCCTACTGTTAAAATTTTCTGCAAGGCAGACACTACTCCATCCAGGATTGAAGACAGTATATTCCCTTGTAATATCTCGATTCCAGCCAAATCACAATATCCAACAGAAATTTTTTCCATCTCTGCTAAATACCATGGTCTCTATCCCACATCTGAATTATTTACTCACGTGGATTGTCCCCTTGAGGCCATTGGAACTACATGGTTTACTAAAGTTATACTCACACACTAGTATTTGAGGAACCAGTGCTTCAAAGGAAGACTCTAAGCTAGCAGGAGAGGTTTGGAAATCAAAAAGAGTGAGTAAGACAGAGAGTTAGCTTTTTTGAGGTGAGGTGTGGGAGGTGTTTTCGTTCCTTAGCTATTAAAAACTCCTTGCTTTGGCAAGAAAAAAAAAGGAGGGGGAGAAAAAAACTGGGAGAGGAAGGATTCATGAATAAAGAGGCAGCGTGGCAAGAAGTACAGCAAACAGGGTGGCCAGAAGGCACAAGTGAGTTTCCTAGGGTGGCTTCCCCGATGCAGAGATGATAGCTACTGCAGGTCAGAGAAGCCAAGGTCTAATATGCTGATCTAAAGGGAATAATAAAACCAGCTTTCTTTGAAGCACAGAGCAGAGGCATTATGTTACAGTGAGTGCTTTGAAAACAATGGTGCTAGATATTATAATTGCACCTTTTATCTTTCTGGATGTTCTGTTAATTATTGAGGATTGAGGGCATCTTTATTCCCAGATTTAATGAGGACTTCATATCCCTTTTCATTAGTTCATGGCATTTTGGAGCTGTGGCTTCACTGACAGTCCTGCCATCAAGTGCCATCCCTGGTGCCCATGCCACCCATGCCCTTGCACACTGTGGCGGGCAGTACGGCAGGGATGCACCAGGAATGGGACAGGTCAGGACAAGGCAGCAGTGATACAAGCTTGGGCCCCCAGCCCTGTGCCTTGGAGGCCCCAGAGAGAGTAGGGTGTGCCAGGAGCAGGCAGTGTCATTACTGTGTTGCATGGGGCACATGCAGCACATGTGTGCGGTGGCTGGGGAGCTGTGGGGGCCTAGACTTCTCTATATGTCCTGTGGGAAGGGAGGGCCCCAATCGGTGAAAATGAAAATGAGAAATATTTTGGAGACAGCCAGCAGAGAACTTGGGCGTCTCCCTCTCTTCTGTTGTTTTTTGTTTTGTTTTTCCTTTTCTCTCTGCTCCTCCTATCTCTGTACCTCTCCGTTTCCTTGCAGCCAGGTTTCCGCTTGCCTGGGAAACCCCGGTCCCATGCACAGAGCAGGGACATCACTTCCTTAGGGTGGCCTCAACTGAAGGGGACCAGGAGCGGTGACACAATCCTAAACTGGGGGAGGCCGGAGCGAGATGACCCTACAGCCACAGCCAGAACCCTTTGTGCAAGTGCACTGTAACATGGGCCTTAAACCATGTGCTATTATTTCCATCAGGCACACAGTTAAAAAATAATAATAAAAAACTGTCCTTCCTGGCTCCCATTATTTTTTTCTGATCAGGCTCAAGCTGCAATTACTCAAAGGTTCATTATTTAGCCAAATTCGGGAAGGGATTTTGTCATAGATGGCAAAAGACCTGTTCTCTACAGAAAAATTGTGGTTTATTTTAAAGCAAGACATTGCTCAGAGGGTGTTTTTTTTTAAAGAAAAAATCATCAAGATTTTTAAATAATGTGGATAAAACCGAATACTCCCCTGCCAGCCCTGTTCTCAGAAACAGCTAAGTGGTTTTGACTGAAATTAAAACAAAACCAAAAAGAACCCAATAAAATAGCTGAAGCAGACATGAGCTAGAAGATGTTGGATCCAAGTCTGGCAAAGGTAAAAGCAACCAAAGCCAAACCTTGTGATGGGATGTGTCAAGTGACTATTACAATAAAGAGGCAATGCTACTAGCAATGCCTCCTATGTTCTGTACACCCATTAACATGCTCATTTCAACACTACTCTTTTCCAGGTAGCCAAGGCTTATAATTGCTGAGCTTTAAAAGTAAGTATTAAGTGTCATGTCTAAAGAGCTTGACTGAACAAGAATTATTTGCCATTACCTGAACAGAGTAAACGTGAAAGAAGGATAACATTTAGCTAGTGTGTTACCACAGGCAGAGCTTAGAGAAATTAAGTTGGGCAGAATGGAAAGAAAACTTCAGAAACCTCTTCCACACAGTGAAAAGTAGTCATCTGTGGAAGAGCCTTTCATGGAAAGTAAAGGATGCCTATTGCTTAAATCATACACAACCAGACTGGATAAGGCACTGGAAAATGTACTGTAGGCAAGAATCTTGCACGAACTGGGCTAGGCTAGAATGTGAGAAGATGGACTGGATGAGCTAGCAAGATTTTCTCATCTTTAATTTCTATGATTTTTGTTTGTTTGTTTTAATTTGCTGCAGTTTGCACACAAGTTAAAAATCTCTGAGTGAGGCAGAATATGGGGCTGGAGAGAGGGAGGTGGGTGTGTTTCCCAGATGACACACAAAAAAAGAAGCCTGCAGCCTTGCAGAGGCTGTGTAACTAGAAAGACTGGCTGGAGAGAACAGGAGGGAATTCAGCTTGGAGGGGCTGCTCCCACCCGGCTGTTGCACGTGCAGGTGAGCTACACCGAGGACACTTGGTGAGGATTAGGGGTTAGGTCAGTGGTAAAGAGGGTGGCTTTGAGAGAGCCATGACCCCACTTAAGCATGCTGCAGTCACTCATGGTCAGTCTTCAGTACAGAGCAAGAAGTGGGAAGGCTCAGCTCTAGCTCTCTGCATGACTCTCTCCTGCTGGTTTTCACCAAAGGAAATTTGAGTTAGCAGAACATTCAACTGGGGACTTCTCTTGCATGCTCCTTCCTTCCACAGCAAGACTTTGCTGTTTTACTTTGGTTTGAAATAAGCTTTCAAATGTTTGGATTAAAACAGACATTGCAGAGCTGGTCTTTCACTCCTTCATTAATCCTTGTTGTGCTGGACACAACAAACATCCTTAATTACTCCGGTCAGTCCTGAAGCCTCACACACAGCTTTACCAATAAGTACCACAATCCTGACTTTCAAAATCCCATTTCATGACTGGATGCAGTCATAGGTCAGCAGTTTCCCTTTCATGAGCCTCAAAGCAGGTCACTGGCCTGTGCTACAGCCCTTTACCACTCCTGGTAAGTCTGTCTTTGTGTTGCAATCCTAAGGATGCCCTAGGGCTCTGTTAATGGGCACCTGAAGTTCAACCTGTATTCAGCATTCCTCAATCAGCCCTAGGAAAGTCTGTGTTTTGCCAATTACCTGGCTCAGCATAAAGGACACAGCCACCAACAGCAAGCATAAGATGATTTTATTATCTAAGTCCAGTGGATACAGGGATGACACAACATAGTTAGCAGTGGGGGGAATAAGCAGCGTAATAAATCTGATCATAGTAGAGGATATAATGGAAGAAGGAATAAGCGAATTTAGGAACCCAAGAATAGTCATGCGAAAACCATTAGGGTAATTGCTGTGAAGATGCATTGCCAAGTACATTACCCTTACCCTGTCCTGTTTGGTGTCTTGTCCTGCTATCACTAGGGAGCCCCAGTTGCAGCAAGAAGTCGAGGGGCCTTTCTGGTAATGAGGAGGTCCTACCGCAGTGTGTTCACCCATAGGTAGGCTTCCGACATCGCTGCAAGTGGGTCCAGCTTTTATAGCATTGAATAAACAACTCTGGTTGCATGAGCAACCTTAAAAATAACTTCAAAGGTGAGACACCTGGCATCTTTCCTCCTTCTTGGGCTCTATCCAAGGTTGGCCAAGCCTAGGAAGGAGCCCGAAAAGGGGGTATCTCTACCCGTTTCAGTTTTGATTATGTATTTCTCAGCCTAGCTGTGTGTCTTTTCACACAGCTAATCAACTAGTTTCCCAGCAGAAAGAATCCTCTGCTGGTTTCTGTGAGAAAGAAACACCCTGTCTGATTGTGAGATTCATCCACAGGTCAACTTCAATTCGGGGCCTATTGCTCAGGCCCTAGCACTTCAGTCTGTCCTACTGTACCACATGTTTTACTATTCCAGCCTTGGAACACCTCCTGGTTTGGGCTAACACAGCAGTTCAGGATAACACCTTCTTCTGTAATCGTCATGCCCTGGATTTAGGATGACGGTGATGTCTGAAGTGCAATATTGCTAAAATTCTCAACAAAACCATTCTGGAATTTACTGGTGTTTCTTTCCACCCACAGTCTGTTACAGACCTGAAATACATGCTTCACAGCTTTGCTGGAGCAGATCTGCTGTCCCCCTCTCTTCATAGATTAAAATGTATTTAATAATTATTAAATGAAAATGAAAATCTGGAGTGATTGAACTTCCCCACAATCCTTCACAGCCATTTTTACATCTGTCTTAACCTCCACACTGAAGACCATTATTTTAAAAGCTCAAATGTGGTCCAGAGGCTTCAAGATCCTCTAGGACAGAAGTGCTACTGAAGTGTTTTTGTTGTTGCTGAACTAAAAACCTGTGGGTCACAGATCAAATCTGGTAAGGGACGAGGTGTCCCAGGCAGCACCAATTGCTGTCTTGGGGATGTATCTTGGTAAATGAGGGTAGGGATGCCAGGGAAGCCATGCCTCTACTCTGGCCTTCTTTACTGTATTTCCTAAAGGAAAGATTCCTGTGCTATTCCTTCTCCACCTCCTCACTCCCACGCTTTCACTGGGACCCTGCCTGAGACACTCGGCTCATAACCAAAATGTACATCCAGGGAAAGTGACCTGACACCTGCAGGATCTCGGAGAGCTTATTCCATCACTGCTTGGAAAATGGCCATGGCTTGGGGTGCTTATGTCCACCCCCAAAAAGCTTCTCTCTCTTTTTATGAGCCCCCACAGTCCCTCGCAACTACTAGGTTATGTGTAGAAGCTAAGACTTCCGACAGAAGAGGGCAGCAGGGAGTGCCGCTTCAATCTCCTATTCCGGAGGCAGAGAGATCAATCAAGGGCTGTGGGGATGGAGAATGAGTCTCTTTCCGATCATTAGAAGATTCTCATAGAGGCTTTCCCTGTAGTGATCACACCCTTCAGGGATACAGGTGCATCTGCTGGACACTGCAGATACCTGATGTCATGCACAGCATTCACCTTTGAGCTCTCTCCTGCTCACACCAAGGCCATGGTTTCTCTTACATCTCCCTCCTTTTAGGACAACATCCAAGCTGGACCGAAAGACTGCAAATGACAAGGAACTTACTGTCCCTGCACTGTCCCATTGGCTAACCAGCCTCACAGTTCTCAGTGCACACCCTATTTCTAGATGGCTTTCAACTGCCAGCCACTGAGGTGACTTCTGTATTAATAAGCTAAGCAGTTCAGGCCATGCACTCAAGCCTCGACGTGCAATTTTCTGCATTGTTAAACTGTTAACATGCTTCATGTCAAGTTTTGGCTTGTGGCAGCCAGTAGTCTCCTAACAACAGAAGGGCTGAGTCTGACACCACAGGTCAGGGCACCATTCCAAACAGTTTACTTGGGCAAGGCTACCTTCTTTGAGGGAGAAGAAATTTTATTCAGAGGGATGCTGTGTCACTTGCCCTCACATTCAGAGAACTGGCCCTGGATCGCTTTATTTAGTAGTGTGGGTGTAACCTAGTTCTCGGTGAGGCCTTTTCTGCCAGCATTGTTTACTATCAGAAATCTCTCTCCCAAATGAAGTATTTATAGACTGTGATTAAGTCAATTCTTAACTTTCTCTTATATAAACTACATTTTGAGTCCTTTCCAGTTTTCCAGCATCCTTTGTATTTTCCTTTGAGAAATACAAACAGGAAAACAAAAGACAGATTCCAGTATGATCTCACCAGCCATGCCTATACTTCAGGTCCTTCTCAGCTTCCCTTCCCCTTATGAGCATAGCACAAAGCACAAGTCTTCCTGTCCTCATCTGTGTACCTCATTTCCAAGGTCAAGAATCCCACAGGTGTGGGCTCACTGGACAATACACTAATCTGGTCCCTGACATGAGCTCTCAGGGGACCAAGAGTTTAAAGGGTGCCAAGTTACACTTCTGCTGCTCAGTTTGGACACAGAGGTTAGTGGGACTTAAAGAATGAAAATGTCCCACTTGCTATTCCCCTCATACATTTAGGAGTGACGTCTTCCTAAACTGTTAAGGTTTTAGGCCTAAAGATTATTTACTGTAATGCCCATATCCTCTACAGTGTCACTGTGTCCAATCTCCCTGGCACATCCTACACACACACTTTGTGTGTGTAGGATCCTACAAGAAGGTAGCTGTGGCATTTTGTTGTTGAAATGCACTCAAGAGATCCATCTCTGTGCAATTTGAGCTTACCTTACTGTTGTTTCCGTCCTCGCTATTATTGTGTGACACACAAATATGCCAGCCATTAAATTTTCCTGATAAATGAGCTCAGTACCCTCAGGCTAAAAGTTTACCTCTGTAGGAACCCCACTAGAAGCACTTGCTGATAGCAGGATCTCCCCTGGCAGGTACTTTCTGATGTCTAACTATTAATAAGCTTTCAAGCCATGCAACAGAGGTGGTGTTGGTTATCCTTGCCGCTAACCTTGCCATGCACGAAGTTTCTGTATCACAGTCCACAGACTCTTACATGCCACAGTCTTGATCATTACATCACAATGCCAAAATAACTGTACTACAAATGAAAATATGGGTTTGTATGTAAGGCATTGCTCTTGAACACTGCTCCATGCTCAGCTGTGCAGGTCTACAGTTGGTAACACCAAACCAGGAAGCCACTGCAGGGCGCTTGGTGGTAGAAGTTAGGTGAGCACATAGACAGTCTTGCCCTGTCATTACACCTGCACTCATGACTTGAGGATACTCTGATGCAAGCACTGCACTATTGCAAAACAAATATTACAGAGTTTCACCCTCACCAGCCTTCTGGTATGACATAGCTGTCACTGTGCCTCAGCACAATTGTCATCACCTTGCTAGGCAACCATCACAAGGTGGTAATTGCTTGTCAATATACAGCAGGAAGGTCACAAGGCCAAATCTTCAGCAGTAATCGGGAGGACTTCTTTTGTAGATCTCCCCTTGGCTGAGTAGCTGAGGAAACAGATATTTTCTCCAGCAAGAGGGATTTGTATGGGCAATTTAAAAAGCAAAAAGGGAAAATAAAAGTCTCAGCCTGCTTTGCAAGCACAAGTGCAATTTGCAACTATGAAGCTGAATCTCCCAGCCATCGGAATGAGGGGTTTTTTTCCCATACCTGTCCCTTTTCTCTCCTCCTCTAGACAAATACTGCACTTTCTGCATCAAGGGCAAAGTTTTGGGTGTTAAATTCAGTCCTTTTGGAAAACACCATACCTGCCACACTGGGAGCTTATTGTCATCACAAAGACCTCCCTTTGAAAAATTACTGGTACTTCTGCTTAGAGGAACAAGACTTCACCTTCAGCAGAGCCAGGTGGCATTAAGTACTGAGCACTAGATAAAGCTAAGAAAGCAGGAGCCTTATTGTGCTAACTCTTATCTCCAGAAACACCTTTGACATGTAGAATGTTTGTTCACTGTGATTACCTGGGTGGAGAGGTTATTGTTGCTTAAATTATTTACTTTTAAAGCCACAGTTATTTGCCTCCACCCTTTTCACTCTGCCCTGTGCACCCCAGCACTAACACACCTTAGCATAAGTGGGGAACAGCGGGTAAGGACTGTAAAGAGCACTGGGAGGATGGCTTCTCAGGGAGATACATCTGGCAAGAGACAGAGATGCCCACTGGGACCAGACATCGGTACGAAAGAGCAGAAAAGTATTACCTGCCTCTGCTCTAAGGGATACTGGACAGAGGAGATCCAGGAGAGCAAAGGGCACAAGTGAAGTAAGACCAACCCGGGTAGAAAGGCATCTATTCCATACAACTGCCTCTGTCAGATCAGAGGCCAGGGTGAGTTTCAATTAACCAAATAAATACAGGCTTTATAGGCCTCATGCACAGTATGGATGTGCTTCCTCCCATCCCTGCTGGTGAGAAGTAGATCTGTCTCTCTCCTCCTAATGCTCTGTCTATCTCAGAGACTCTTGCACCATTCCTTAACAGCTGCCTGAAGGGAACAAGCAGCAGAACTGAATGGAAAGGCATGATTTTGAATATCCTGGTGACTCTGCCACCACTACTGCACTGACAAGAAACAACTTTGAGTGTAGAAGAGAGAGGGAAAATCAGCACTGGCTAACTGTTTAGAAGAAGCCTATGTTCCCTGAGGTCACTGGCAACACTCGCATTGGTTTTTTACAATGCAGTGTCACACCCATAGTCTTTGTCCCAGCCAAAGCAAGTTCATTTCCTGGCCTACAGTGTGTTCTCCTGTGTCCAGTCCAGCTTTGAACACCAGAAGTGATAGGCTAGATTTCCATTACTGGCTTTCCCCTGGGAAGCTATTCCACACACCAACAAAAGTCAGTTGCTAGCAAAGATTTCCTGATATTCAACTGAAAATTTCCTTTCACTTAAACTATTTCCTTAATCCAGCTGTCTTCTTTTGGATCTTCTTCCTTAACCAGTGTATTCCACTTGCCTCCATCCTTCCAAGACAAAGTTTCATCACTGTGTGTGCAAGACTAGCTTTCCAGAAGAACTGTCTGTCCCAGCCCTGCCCTGCCCTGCCCTGGTTCACTCACTTGTCAAAAGGAAGCACTCCACTTGCAAGACTGGAAGCAAGAGCCAGATTTTTAAAAATGAGAAACCACAATTCCAGACCAGACTGTGGGAGTAGCAGCTGTGACTATCTCCAGCTGCCCACAGTAGGTGAAAAGCCTAAAATCCCCATGTGACAAGACTGTTGTCAGAGGATGTAAGGAGGCAACTAGGAAAGCTAAGGCCTTCTTGGAATTAAACCTTGCAAGAGAGGCCAAGGACAACAGAAAGGACTTCTTCAAATACATTGCAACTAAAACTAACACTAGAGGCAATGTAGGCCCACTGATGAATGATATAGGTGTCCTGGTGACGGAGGATACAAAGAAGGCAGTTACTGAATGCCTTCTTTGCCTCTGTCTATACTGCTGGAGGCTGTCCTGAGGAGCCCCAGACCCCCGAGGCCCCAGAGGAAGTCAGGGTAAAGGAGGAGTTTACCCTCGTTGATGAGGACTGGGTTAGGGACCAATTAAGCAATCTGGACATCCATAAATCCATGGATTCTGATGGGATGCACCCACAGGAGCTGAGGGAGCTGGCGGAAGCCATTGCTAGGCCACTCT
>VZZY01002720.1:0-21902 GCA_013400335.1 Eurystomus gularis
GAGAAGAGAGGAGAAGAGAAGAGGAAAGAGGAGCATTTAGATCTTTTTCTTTAATGAGAAACCTTACTTAAGTGATTTTTTTGTATGTCAATGAGAATTGATGAATCCTAAATAATTCTTTAAAATGACATTTCATTATTTGGAATTGTTACGGCAATAACCTGCATTTTCTGCCCTCCCTTTAAATTTCGGGGGCTTTAATACAACACTTTAAAAACTCCCTTTCATAGTTATTTCCTAGGATAAACCATTTCATTAATCACCGTAGCTGACACTTAGGCATAATTGGCTATGCTGATTAATGAAATTATTTATCTAAGGAAATAGATATGAGAGGATTTATACTAAACGTACTTCAAATCTAGAAAAAAGGCAGACCAGGGTAGAGTAAAACTAAGTTAAATGTGCCAGTGATTTTTCTACTTGATTTCAGTAGTCCACTTTAGCCTTTAATTGTGCTTTTTCACTAGTAAATTGAAGACAACTGAAAATATTGGTATCAAATTATTATGTTTTGTTGTGGCTGTTGAATTAGAGACAGGAAATGGTCACACTAGACTGACATTTTTTTACTTTTATCACTGTTTGCAAAATCAGCAGTGTGTTTAGTCTTTCCAGAATGTACAGGCCTTTCAAAAGGCCTTCCTACTGTTCCGCATTTCTATTGTTTCAGGTCAAGCAATCTTTTTTTTTTTTTAAAAAAAAAAAAAGAGAGAGAGAGAGAGAGGTCTCCTCTTAGCTTTAAAGAGAGCTTTCCTGAGTATCCCATGAAACCAAACCATATTTAGACAGCAGAAATGTGTGAATGCAGACAAGGCTTAAAATAGGAAAACCATGGAAAGCAGAATACATTTTTCATTTAACAAAATTCCATATATTGAATCCCAGCTGTGTGAGGCCTCATAGCAATGTGCTTCCATGAGAGAGTTTTCCAGTTTGGAAACACAAACGGGAAAATTAAATGTTGGGTAGCACAGGACACTTTCTATAAATGAATCTGAAACCAATGGAAGTGAAAGAAAACAATGTGCTATGTATGTAAAAACCATTTCTGAAATTGTTCAGGGGATTGGATAGTTCCTTTCCTTTACTTTGTACAATTGCTTTGTCCCACATGCAGCTTTGAATGTAATAGCTATATGCAATCGTTATCTAGGATAGCAATTAAAACACCTCTCCTCATCACATAATTATATCTCCGAAGACAATTATGAACTTCATACTTACATTTTTAGCCTTGAATATAATCTCCTGGTTCATGTGTCTAGGTTTGCATAAACTTCAAGCTGAAACTATTTTATCCTTGCAAGTGAGTAAAAGGAGTGATGTTGCCTTAAAAAAACCTCCATAACTTCAAAGATAAAGTAAGCAAAGGAAAAAGAGTAGTGCAAAATGAAAAATTATTCTTCTATTTTCTGAGAACTTTGTGATCTTATCCACAAAAAATCTAGAGAGATAAGAAGTTATGATATTGTTCTTCCTTTATACGAAGTTGGCATAAACCATTAAAGGGATCAAATATATTGGAGGACTTAATGTTTTATTGATTCCAATTTGCTGCATATAATCCACTGCAGTTTGAAATAGCATCTTGGGCTTCTGAAGTGCAGGAGTCAGAGTATTTAACAACTGTATCCCAGCACAGAAACAATTCTATAATGACTTCTAATGAAGAAAGTGTTCTATAGTTTATTTATGTCAGTAACTATTGACCATAGAGATCATTTGATGCACAGATTGATCAGATTTTTGCTTTGACATTTTGCAAAAGATTTTAAGCAGAAGGCAGATAATAATCTGAAAGACTACTGTTCCTAATTTTACAAAGTGTGATAACACACATACGCAAAATACCTTAGATGTAAAACCTAAAAACTGAAATTAGTCAAAACAGATCCATCAGAAGTGGTGGCAGAACCATAATAACTTTCTCTGAGACCAGACCATGCTCCTTATCTTGGCAGCTTCCCTTTCCACATCAGCTCCCTGCCTCAGCAGGCTACACAGTGTTTTCTCACCTTGCTCCTTCTGGTTTATCCCAAAGCAATGCTACCTGAGTAAAAATTTCCATACTGAACTACCTGTTCTAAGGAGCTAGAATAGAAACCACAAAGAAGATGTAGGAAAAAGGCAAAGGTTGTGGCTGACCAGAAGCAAGGTGAATGTGAGATTCAAATGTTGTTCGTTTTAACAGCAAAAATTAGTGTATGTTTTAACAAGTTACACCTTGCCTGTTAAACTGTGTTTAAAAGAGTTAGCAAGATTCTACACACTGGCAAGTGAGAAGTACTTATATTTTTTTCCAGCCTTTTAAAATGTTTTTCAAAAAGTTCTTTAAAAGTCGTGTTCAGCCAAATATGGTAACCTCCTGTTGATATATAATACAGTAATTAAAATAGATTATAACATAATATGGTGACACATATATTAAAAATTAGTTGTGTGGAAGAAAGTGAAGAGTAGGAATAAATGGCTAATTCTCTGGAATGAAAATTTTTAATCTGAGAAGCCTTATGATTAGTACAATAAATGTAATAGACCTAGTCTTAAATTTATCCAGAGGCATATACACAAGAGATATTGATGTATGTGAACTATGCATGTAAAAAGATAAAGGAATTTGAAAATCTCTTGAGTTCATTTATAACTGTATTCATGAAATAAGTATTGTTGTTCAAATGCTCTTGTGTTATGAATGGACCACTGAAGGTTTATGTTAATTTCCTCTAGACTCCTACAAACTTTTTTAGGTTGCCATTTCCGCTGCATTTCAAGGTCAAGTGTCAGGTGGTCTACCTCCACAAACAAGTCATATATTAAATGTCATTTAACATATGGCTTTTATCTGCTTAAACTGTAAAGAATGTCAGCATAGTCAAATTATCTTTAAAAGCATACTGTAGTTCTACAGGACATGATTTCTTGGTGGAAATAATAAATCACCATAGAGATTTATAATTTTTTCCTTCCTGTTTTGAGACACAACTTTGGCAGTAATAACTTGCAATGATACAAAAAATAACCTTACGACAACCAGCTCCCAAGGAGTAATTCAGGGTGACATCAACAAAAAATAGAGGAAAATAGAAGTACTTAATCCCTTCTCTTCATCATTGAAAACAAGTATTAATTAAATGCTTTAAAAGTATCTGTTGCATGACAGCAGCTATCTCTTAGGATCAATTGATAAGTCAGGAAAGAAATCTGTGCTTGGAAACAAAGGTGGATTTGGGGAAGAAGGCTTAGCTTTCAGATAAAAGACTGATAGAAGCTCTCTAGAACATAAAGACAGGGACAATCCAAAATTTGTTACATGCAACAAGTTGTAAGGAAGCTGTCCTTATCAGATGAGAAGGGGCTCTAAGATGAGATCATCTGTTGATTTAAAAGATAAGGATCACCTTACTCTAAGAACGGTCATGGAACATTCATAAATCTGCATGGAGCAAGCACACACACAAAGTGGGCTGGTATGCAAGGAGAGAAGTTGACTTTTTTTCTAACATTCTAACAAAAATTGAGGAAGATATGTGATAATATTTTCATTTAGGATTCAAACTGACTCAGAAAGTACTGACAGAAAAAAAAATTGTGCCTGCTCTCCTTAACTGTGGTTCATATTTATGAATAGCTATATAAACAGTGACTTGGGTTTGGCCTTATATACATTAATAATTATAAAAGGTTTGTCTATCACTTGAATGACAAATATAAATGAATACTAGAGCATTCATGTAGATATTATGGAAGATTGGCATAATTCAGAAACATGATGGCAGAGGAAATTCTTCATAGACAAAAGACAATCCATGCATATTCATTCATTCTTTTACCTAGATTTTCTAAAGTGGCTGACACAGAGTCATAAAGTCGTTTAGGTTGGAAAAGACTTTTAAGATTACAAAGTCCAATCATAAACCTAACACCCCCAAGTTCACCACTAAACCATGTCCCTTAGCACCCCATATTGTAAATATCTCCAAGGATTGTGACTCAACCACTTCTCTGGACAACCGGTTCCAATCCTTGATGACCCTTTCAGTGAATAAATTTTTCCTAATATCCCACCTAAACCTCCCTGGCACAACTTGAGGCCATTTGCCCTCCTCTTATCATTCGTTACTTGGAAAAAGAGACTGACTCCCACCTCGCTACAACCTCGTATCACACAGTTACAGAGAGTGATAAGGTGTCCCATAAGCCTCATTTTCTCCAGGCTAAACAACGTCAGTTCCCTCAGCAGCTCCACAGAAGACTTGTTATCTAGATCCTTCACCAGCTTAATTGCCTTTCTTTGGACACGCTCCAGCACCTCAATGTCCTTCTTGTAGTGATGGGCCCAAAACTGAACACAGTATTCAAGGTGCAGCCTCACCAGTGCTGAGTACAGAGGGACAATCACTTCCTTATTTCTGATACAAGTCAGGTTGCTATTGGTCTTGTCCACCTGAGCACACTGCTGGCTCATATTCAGCCAACCGTCAACCAACACCTCCAGGTTCTTTTCTGCCAGGCAGCTTCCCAGACACTCTTCAAACAGGCTGTAGCATTGCATGAGGTTGTAGCGACCCAAGTGCAGGACCCAGCAGTCAGCCTTGTTTAACCTTATGCAATTGGCCTTGGCACATCAATCCAGCCTGTCCAGATCTCTCTGTAGAACCTTCCTGTACACTCCCACCAAACTTGGTGTTGTCTGAAAACTTATTGAGGGTGTACTTGATCCCTTCATCCGGATCATTGATAAAGATATTAAAGAAAATAGGCCCTAATATTGAGCCCTGGGGAACACCACTTGTGACCAGCTACCAACTGGAGTTAACTCCATTTACCATAACTATTTGGGCTTGGCCAACCAGCCATTTTTTTAGCCAGAAAAGAGTACACCCATCCAAGCCATGAGCAACTAGTTTCTCCAGGGGAATGCTGTGAGAAATGGTGCCAAAGGCTTTACCAAAGCCTACATAGACAACATCCACAGCCTTTCCCTCATCCACTAACTGGGTTACCTTGTTACAGAAGATCAGGTTAGGAGCTACCTTTCCTAAACTCATGATGAATTAGCCTTGTCACCTGGTTGTTCTGTGTGTGCCATGTGATGGCAGTCAAGACGATCTGCTCCATAACCTTCTCTGGCACTGAGGTCAGACTGACAGGCCTGTAGTTCCCCAGATCCTCCTTCTGGCCCTTCTTGTAAATGGATGTCACATTTCCTATCCTCCTGTCAACTGAAACCTCTTACAAAGATGAACTAAATGGCAACTTAACGAACACAAGTTACCTGGTATAGACCAGTAACAAAGTGAAGATGTTCTTAGAGCATATTAAAAATACAGGAAGCAAAACTGGAAACTTCATGATACAATCATTCAAAAATTACTGTATTTATAGACTTCAGGTCATGCTTTGAAGCCTCATCATTTATTTCCGACTTTAGTGGTCTGGGTTTTTGTTTTCTTTGCCAAAATGCTTAATGTTTTTTCAGAAAGATAATGTTCATTGGGTATGGAGAGGTGTAGTATAAGACTTCAATACATTAAATGTCTGAAGTGGCACAACAGAGCTTTCCAAATCTTCCCTCAAAGAAGAATGTTTTATTTAACTGTATAGTCATGCAGTTGGTAATTTTTTTTCCAAATGGTACCATGGACCATTTTCCTCTTGTTTTCCTTTGTGGATACGAAAACACAGTGCTTTATAAGAAGTAAATATTGGTTATTAAGGAAAGTTATTGTATTTCCCTCATTGAAAAAAAAATCTAAATGATTTCAATAGTCAGTTTCAAGAGATTACTGTTTGAACCTGCTCATTTTGGGATCTGATAGAATCTGGCAGGGAGTTAGTTTCTACAGCTAACAGCATTTAGCAGTCTTTATTTTCCAGATCCGTGTTAACTAGAAAGTAAGCTCAGAAAGGTTTCTGATGAATACCTAGATAGGCTTATTATGGCTACATACATGCTTCAACGAAATAGCTAACGTTAGTACCTGTTGGTGACCAATATCAGGTTGCAGAGGACATTGGATGGATATGGATGAGTGACTTTGGCAGTCTCAGGGGATGAAATGCAGTATCTGAATATGTGCAGGGATTAAAAAATAAGATATCGCTAGAGAACAAATAATCTCCCAAAGTAGCATATATCCCAGAGTAATACAATATTTTCCTTCTCCTTCACTGGCCTTGATTTAAGCTTCTTATAAAATTACAGAATTTGCAGATCTATTTTAATAAAAACTCTATTAAATCTTAAATGAATGCTAGCAAAGGATTTTTGTAGTGATTCAAATATTTCTAAAATTAGTTGCAGGTATAAAACAGAGTATCATACATTATGGTTCTGTAATATGAGTTTGTAGAATTTATTTCATATCTTGTAAGAGTTCTCACTGTAATATTTAACGAAGTTTTGCAAAAACTTTTACTCTCCCAAGGATATGATGCACTCATCTATGAACCTTTTTCTCTTTAAATTAACTAAAACATCCAAGATTTTTTTGATGCCATCCATTCTGAGAGAAAAATCACTTCCTTTTGTTACAGAAAAGGGAAAAAAAAAATAACACAGTGATAAAAGGTATTGTCAGGAGATATCTGACAACTTTCAGTTTTTATTATGGGGTTTTTTTCCCTTTTTTATGAAATAACTTGTTTTCAACCCAAATATGTGATTGGATTTTGCCTTAAGTGGAGTATGAACATCATAAGCAGCTATGAACTTACTTCAGGTTTGTGGATTTGAACTGGACTAATAATTACAGCTTTTTAAACATAAATAAAAATAACCATGTGCCTTTTAGTTAAAAAGAGTTAGGCTCTCCATATCTAAAAGTCATTTAGAAGAAAGTAAAATAGTCACATGATATGTCTTTTAGAGAATATCTTATTTGTTACTGGGAAAAAAAAAACAAACACCACATAAACAATCTTTTAGTTAAAAGACTTTGCACAATAACTTGTGGAATATTTATTTTAATCTTCTGTATTCAATCACATTTTAAAGAACAATATGAATTTATGGATCTGTATATTAGAATATATACATGTATCTGTTTATGCGTATGTTTATATATTTATATGTATATATATAAACATTGTTTGAATTACAGTGCTTGCCATTATGTAATAACTCTTAGTTAAGTCTTTTTTCTTTCTCTGTATGTTTATATATACATATACCTATTGCTCAATATTTAGCAAAGTTCATTAAGAATTTTTGTGAGTTCACTGCATGAAAACTGCAAATGGGACAGTACACAATAAATACAAACCACAGTAGAGAAATCAGGATTTGGATCAATAGAAAAGCACAATAAGCTTTCAAGAAGCATTAAGCAACTTTTTGCTGAACACTTTTCTTGGTTTTGTACAACAAAGAATTTGCTTACAAACAAGAATTTGCTGGAATTAACAAATAATCGGATGGGGATAAAAAAAAAAGAATTAAAAATAAAATATTTTTGCAGATTTTTATCAACGTATATGTGGTTGTATGCTTCTTTTCCAATGCCTAATGTTTAAGAAACTCATATTGCATATGATGCCTCCCTTTTCTTCCTAAAATCACTCCTCAGCCCTGCTCTGGAAAGTAACTATCAACATATTATAGATTATTTTCAGATTATAATAACTTCTACTTCTGAGGCTATTCCTATTTTTTTTAAATAGTGTTTTCATTTTAGCTAGGTTTCCTAAATGGTTGTCCTAGGAGAGCAGTGAGGTTGACCTTCCTTTTTTACTCTCTATTTCTAGCGAGAGAAAAATGGAACATGATCACAAGGATCAATATGTGGTTGATCTGAACATATCTCATTTGTTTATTCTTTTCATTCACTGACAAAAAAAAAAAAAAGTAATCAATTGTCCACTCAACTCCACTTTCAACAGTAGTATAAGTTTGTGTAAATGTTTAATAAATATTAATTTGATTTTATTTTAACTTCTGTGTGTTTGATGTCTTCAGTTAATGGGCAAGCTCTGTTAGGAATTTTAGATTAAGACAAACAGCCTGCATCTTCCCAGTCCAAATAGGCCATATTACTTCTTTGACAACTGGTTTATTTTTCTGGCACTTTACTGACTCCTAACGACATTAGATTAGCCCTGAAAAAGGAAGCAAATACTCTTTATTTTACAGTTTCTAACTCTGAATCTAGCATACAAATTTAACATGACAACTCCACATGGGCCAATTAATTTTTCCAAGCTATTTACTTGGATGAATATTTACCAAGTTGGCAGAAGAAACGTTTAATATGGATATTTCTGTCTGGAGAATCTCAGCTTTTCCACATTATTTTATATAAAGTACTACAAAATTCAAATCCTCTCTTGTTGCACTTGTGCACAAACTCACTCAAAATTCAGTTAGCAACTGTTAACCTAAACCTGTTCATTTCTTTAAAGATCAGATCATTTTTTTTAGGTACCTAGATGTATCTTTAAGAACCAAGTCCAGAAATGGGCTAAAGCTGAGCTTTGGCAAACTTGAGCTTCTTCGAGAATAATTAAGGTGCCAACGCAAAAAGACAGTGTTATCCAAAAACCTCTCACTTAGCCCATACCAGACTTATCTGGGAATGGGATAATGCCATATGTGCCCTGGCACACTTAGGAGCCATCTCAAACTAACCCCTTTGGGTGGAATATCCCACTGACAGGTCTGTCCCTTTGAAGCTATTTTACTATTTATTGAATGCTTCAGGAGCAGGTGAGGAAGCTACAGAGTGTGAGGCTGCATGAAGGGGAGCAGTCACTGAACCCCTGATTTTGCTCTCAATTGACTGCAATGTCATGCTTTAGATGCTTTGACCTAATCTGAATGTAAAACTCAAATTCTACTTATTTCAGAAAGTAGGACACTTCATTGGGAACTGTGTTTTGGCCTCATTGCCCAAAAATATTTCTAAATGACCATCTAAATGTGGTAGGTCAGTGTAAAATACATAAACAGCTCCTGAGAAGCCCAAACCCGGAACTGCACCCTCCATTAACACACCTTAATCAGCAGATGTGCAGTCATCTTCCTCTTCAATTTTTTTCTTTCTCAGGCTATAAAACCTCTGGACACTTTTCTGCACCACAGCACAACAGCTGCATTGGAAAGTGCAGACACATGGAAAGAACAGCACATTGGAAGGTGCCTGCTCCTGCCATGCACCACATTGCTTAAGGCACTTGCTGATGACATAGGAAAACACACAAACATTGTTTCATTCACAGACTGAAACTGTCCCAGGCCATGGTTAAAAGAAGAGAGTGAAGTGACTTCTCACTTAGTGAGTATCCAAAATCAATTGCAGTGCTCCCCTGCAGCCCTGAAAGTAGGGACAACTTCAACTCACAGCTTTTGCTCGGTATTTCCAGTTGGCCTTCTCCACTGGGGTGAACACATGCTAGTTGAAGGTGCTGCTCAGCACGTTGGTTAGTTCTGAATTTCATTCCCAGGCATCTGTCTTTATCTACACCTGATGTCTGCCAGCCATAGTGTGTGAATGCTTTTATCACAGATTCAACCTTTTAGGAAGAGTGGGGAGAGACATCCAGAATATATGAGAAACTTTATTCTAATTTTGGATCTGGCTGCAGCTGTTAATACAGAAAGCTAAGTATTGTCCTCTCCTTTCCCATAAGTCATTTGCCTTGATCAATGTTAATGGAACCTAAATTAACATTAAAGCAGAGAATTTTCTTTCCAAAAAAATTCGTATGGTTACAACCCTTCAGTCTCTTTAGTAGCACCCAACTGCTCCAGATGAGATGCAAAGACTACAGACTTACTCTCATGTCAAAGAAGTAAGACATTTGATAGTGCAATATGCAATACCTGTACTATCTGCCTTAGCTTTTATATTTCACTCACACAGGAGGCTGTGGAGGATTCACTTTACCTACTGTTAGAAAAAGCTGAGGATAGCTGGGCTTGGTACATGACTTAGCTATGTTTTCCAGTCTTTCTGAAAGCAGACGTGGACAAGATATGCCTGGTAGAAAATGAAGCAGAGATATTAATAGATCTGTGTCAATTTTAATTTATGTTAAGCTCACTGTCTGAAAACTGACATGATCTTTTTACTTTTCCCCAAGCCAGTTAGGGATAGTTCTTGAAGAAATATACATTATCCAGTAAGCTGGTACAGTGTTCTGATGAAACTGGTAACAAATGAAAATGTAAGTGATGAAATAAGAAATTATAGGATTATTTGAATAAGACAATATTCATGAAAAGTGGTGAATTATTCAGTGAACAGCTTTTTACAACTCTGGAGTTGCTTGTAAATCATAAAGAACTTAAGTAATTAGTTAACAAATACATGCAATATGAACAGGGAATGTAACAAATATTCCAAATATGAATAATATAAGAATGGCAAAATTAATGGAATAAGACATTTAATCAAATTTTATTAATTGTCTATGTTATTCATTTAGTTTCACCACAGTTTCTGTATTTTTAACATAAGATTTTTAAAGTTAATTTTACTGTAGGTCTCTGTCCCATGCTTGTGCTTCCATTATAGATGTGACATAAAGCTAATTTAAGCTTTCACCATGTAAATGAACAATGGCAGTTACACTCACTCCAGAAACAAAGGTGATGACATATCTATAGCCTTCATTTCAGGAAAGGTTTCTGTGGGCCTAAACATGGAACGTGTTCAAAGCATAAGAAAGACTTCACTACCAAGGAATTGTTCGTGAGTGCAGAGCCTTCCTCTTTAGGTTGTGCAGGCTCAGACTGACTTTTTATTTCCTAAGATATACCTGTAACTTTTCCATAGCTGTAGATATTAACAGAGTGGACAACCTTGGCTTAATTACCCTAGATAGGTGTGCACAACTTTACAGCAATATTGAAATAGATATTCACTACAAGAGTATGCCTGCCCAGACAGGTGGGCTGTCTGGATATGGACCAGCTGAAACTTTGGCAAAGACATAGCTAGATTAGCAAATTCTCTTGGCTTAAAGGCTGATTTTTCTACACATTCCAAAATTCCATGTTTACTGGCTTGACTTGAATTTGGTGACTTTGATAGTACTGACCACCTGGAAGGTTTCCAGTTCCATATCTGAGGTCATATATATCAGGTCTCCCTGAGCGAAGGCACCTCGTATAAATGTTGCAAAATGCTAGATGCTGCAAGCTTGCCATTATATTGTGCAAAACTGTGGGTCAAATCAATGTTCACACTTCAGAGGCATTTGTAAAGGTTGTAATTCTGCTGATATCAGTGTTTCACTTCCCATCTTCTGACAGATATCATCTCAAAAAATCCTGTCTGGGGTAGATTAGCACATGTGGTACATATTTTTAGACATCAGTACAGGAGCTAGAAGATGAGAACATCTGGCATAATGAAAGAAGCACAAGTATCATTTCAAGGCTCATATCTATTATCTGGGCTAAACAAGCAGAATGAAGCACTGGTTGAAAATATGTGTGTCGTAGGGGTAAGGTAGTATGGCATACCAGGACTGGGGCTGACCAGGCAGGCACAAAGGTGGAGATGTCTGGCTGAAGCAGATCAGTAAGTGCTGCTTGTCATGAGAAGAGGTAATGAATGGATGGTGGCTCAGATTATATAGCCAGGACAATGCCCCCGTATCCACCCAGACAGTGTCTGCTGTACATACGTTCTTTCACATATGAAGTGATAGAGACAGATAACAAAAGAATCAGTTTAAAGTGCAAATGACTTTAAAAACTCTAATGAGTGGCTGAAAAAGTATAAAGCAAATGGTAGCAAGAGGGAGACATAAAAGTATTTTGCGGTTCTAAGAAGAGGAAAGACATAATAATGCTACATCTATC
Source organism: Eurystomus gularis (assembly GCA_013400335.1). Classification (NCBI taxonomy): domain Eukaryota; kingdom Metazoa; phylum Chordata; class Aves; order Coraciiformes; family Coraciidae; genus Eurystomus; species Eurystomus gularis. The sequence goes on from VZZY01002720.1 coordinate 11,813, forward strand.
ACATATTTCAAGTTAGTATATTGCTTACACAAGAAGTCAAATTTGTTGACACTAGGTCTATGAATTAATTTGGTAGGCTGATAACATCAGGAAGCACCTTTTGTTTGGCCATAATAACACCCGTGATGAAATATATAATAAAACTAGAATTTAGAAAGTATCAGTAACTAATAAGAGAGTCCAAATGTCTCTTTACCGCTTCTTCCTTTTCTTTTTGGAAAATAAAGAGTAAATTTTAAAAATGGGAACCTAGAAATTAAATGGCAAAACCTTTGTTTACACAAATGTAGAATTGCAGAGTGCAGCAGAGTTCAGACGTCTGAAAGCTGTGAAATGTATGCCTTCTTTGTGCTGTAAAATGCCAATAGCACATATTCACCCCTTTTGTCTTTGAACAGTTTTTAATAGAAGTACCTACACCTCTGTCAGTCAATCACTGAAGAAGCCTGCTCCACCAGATGCACATTCAACTGGGTAAATTCCACAAGTCCTTCCCTTGCTTTTACAAACACACGACATTTGGTACCCTGTTTTCAAACATCATGACCACAGTCATTTCATCCCAAACTGCTGACAGTCTACCTGACAGCCCCACTTCTAGCACAGTCTACAGGACACAACACTGAAACATAAGTCATAAAACTCTCAAATAACGTGTATTTTTTTCCTTTGGTTACCCAGTTGGAGGTCCGACAGAAAGCATCAGCCCCTTTCTAAGCAGCCACAGTTCATCCTTTTGGCTTTAATTTAAAAGCACATCATTGCCAAGCTGCTTTGAGGCACCCTTCAGTCAGTCTTATCAATTAACACAATGAATAAGATGGTGACTGTATTTTAATCCTTACAAAGAAATTTGGAGTTTTAATTTTCTTATAGCACAGCTATTTGGTTTTTTTTGACGCAGGGAAGTTTCATTATGGAACAACAAGACCCATAGTAGAATGACTCTAATTGTGCAAAAAATTGACTGTGATGATTTTTTTAAACTTTAAGTTGATTTACTTTAGCTATTTTCCTTCCACATTGCATTGAAGCTCCACAAAGACTCCACTTTATTTGCAGAAAAGCACATGGAAAACAATTTTCAGAGCAGCACTCTGAGGAATCATTAAAATCAAGCCTCAGGTTTGCACTCAGAAGCCTCTGTTTTACATTACACCCATATAAAAACACCACCTCCATTGGTGAATGAGCACGTCTGGAGCTGAAGGTATGAACTGCAGCAACCTGTGTTGCAGCCATCTGTCCAAATTACAGCGCAGCCTTGTTCCCTGCACATTGTGTGCAAGAGGGGAGATGCAGCCTTATGGAAAAGTGAGCTGGCTTATTAAGTAAAGGAACAGGAACAGCTTCATGTGGCCACTTCTGGTCAAGCAGCATGGCCCAAATCTCCAAAACCATCAATCTGCAGAATATTGTGTTTGACATGTTATTTGTTGAATAAATGTGATGAAAAAGAGAACATAGCCTATTAACTAGAGTATTTCTTGTGATTAACTTACTCACGTCTATTATCCAGTACCTGTAAAGCAGCTGTCTTGGTGTTGATGCATGTTCTTAAGGGTTTGGCATAGATACCCTTAAGACCTGACCAGCTGAGCTCTTTCCTAAATTACAGTAAAACAGAGAAATAAACAAGATTAAAGTAAATATCAATAAAGAAGCTGTTCATAAATAATCTGTCAAATAAAATATAGGAAAAGAAGAAGATGGCAGAAAATTAATAGATGTGCTAAAAGCAACCTCATAGCCTATTAACCAGAGCTGAAAAATTTACTGTCATACAGATGCTATAAATTTGTGACAAAACACAAGAAAGGAAACAAATGGGAGGCAAACCAGCAAAGTCAGTGCTGAAATGCATGCAATATCAGAAAACGTTTCTACTAACCAGACTGCTGGGATAGGTGCAAAAATTTCTAGTGAATTCCACAGAAACATATAAGCCTGATTTATAATCTAGCAGGAAAAAATATGTTGACAGATATAGCTGTATAGATAGATATAATAGATTTCAAAATTTTAACCTTAAGAATTTAACTGCAAGGTGTATGATTACATTTTATTTGATCTAAGCCAAAAATAATAATAAACCTCTCCCAGTGGTTTAAATTGTTGGCTAGGAAATATATTCAGAAATTCAATACCTTTGAAAATACACTGAGGCCTCCATGAGGCTTAAGTCATGAATATGTGTTTCGTTCATATAGGCATCAATTTATGGTAAATGAAACTTTGCACCCTTTTTTTAGGAGTTCCAGTCTATGCAGTTAACTTAAAAAAAAAAAAATGTTCCTTTATATCTCAGGGAAATCAGGATGCTTTCTCTATATGAACTTAGGGGTCTTCTGTCTGTCATATACAGGAAACACTTTTGTGTGTTCCTTATTTCTGACAATACACAAGTGCCAGCATGTGGCAATTTTCATCTAAAAAATGCAGGCTGTTGTGCCCCTTGTCAAACTAACATTTGGAGAACAGGCTTTCCTAATGTTGTATTTTGATCTGTCAATCACCTTATTCACTAAGTGTTAAAGACAGAAGCCTGTGTTTGTTGACTGTGCTCAGGGATAGGTTCCATCCCTCCAAGTACATGGAAAGTGACAGATCTCCTCATCTTCGGGTATCAAATTTGTCAGAAAGTGGTTTGACTGCCTCAGAAGAAGCTCGAGGTGGGAATCAACCCACCTAACCACATATCTCCGATGCATACATCCATTTGAAATCAGGGAAAAGAAAAAGTGGATTCATCTGACATACTTTAGAAATCAACTTCATGCCAAAATCAGTCACACCATGCAAACGTTTATGTCTCCTCATTAATTATAAAGGGGGTTTAAATGACTAGCTTAGATCTAGACATGTACAATGAATCTTATCTTAATTTCTTGATTCCACTTTGAAGATTTTCCCTTGTAGAGTACTCAGCAATTGTGGTGACAGGTAGAGTTGAGGGAATATACCAGGAAAAAAAAACCAACAAAAACCCAAATAAAAAAAAACCCAAGTTGTTTAGGCCAGGATGTCTTCTTTTGCCTTATCACTGGGTAGTCCATATGGTCCTTTGGGGTACCATATTGTGAGACTACGACCTTGTGAATTCATCAGATTTGTAAGTGTTATGTTCTGGTCCAGCAGTCTCTGACACAGATGGTTTAGGTGGATTCCTGTTCCAGCTTAGATCATTACTCCAGCCCTAAAATGCCTATCAAAGAGCTGGAATGTCTGAGTAAAAAAAAAAATCATGCCAGATGATTGCAGTGGCACCTGCTAGTTTAAAATCTGGGAATCTGTTTGGAAAGGAAAGGCATAAGCTCATTGTACAGTAAAACTGGTTCTGCTTTGTGACACTGGCCTTTCCCACAGCCTCCCCTGTGCATCCTTCTATGTGGCTGTTTATAAGGTGTTTGGAGAATAGATATATACACATAGGAGTGGGTGTTAATGTAGCTTGAACTACTAGCTGTAGGAGTGAAAATCCAGAGGCTTTCTTGGCTTTCTCATGGACTTCTCTGGCATGCTAGAGAAGATGTATACTCTCAACATGCTAGCTTGCCTTGAAATCAGAGCTGCCATGTCTTTTCTGCTCCTGCCAAAAAAAAAACCCCAAACCCCTGAGTTTCCTGGTGTGTGTATTTCTCTCTCTGTAAAACGGTTAAAATCTGCCAGCCTCAAAGTGGTTCTCTCAGTGTTGGTTTGTATTTATAAAATGATGAAAGATATTTGGACTGAAGAAAAGTATAAAAAACAGAGGTATTGTTATTGTAGAAATATTAATGTTTTTTCCTTATTTTTTCCCTCTTTGCTAAATTATAAGTAACTACATATGGAGTTATACATGTGTAAGACTAAAAAAAATTTTAAAATAAAGAAGACAAACACCAAACCAAACACAATACTTTTGCTGCTGTATAGTAAATGCTTTGAAAACAGAGAAAGAATGTATAATAACAGCTATAAAATGAACTATCTGGTAGAGCGTTGAAGCCATATAGTCTGCTCAGTCTGAATTCCTCATCTGTGTGAACACGCTTTGACCATTTTAATTGCAATCCATTGCTGTCTGAGCGTGTACATGTGCTCACAAATTTGCCAGTCTCTCTCTCACATGAGGAATGTAGGACAAATATGCTTTAAGGTACTCCTTGTAAAATCTGTACAAGAAGGAGATCAAAATACAAAACCTCTGCCAATTTGAATGTCACATTCTTGGCACAGGTTAAACACTCATAAAAATTTACAGTCAAGTTTAAGAGATGAGACTTTAGATAGTATCCAAGAAAATGACCTGTTGATATTTAAGTATGTGAACTAGCTTATAAATGGGATAATACCAGCTTTAGGAGGACTGGATTCTCTGATGTAATAAATGAGGCTTCTTGTTCTGCATGATTCTTTTATTTTTTTGTCCTTCTCATTTTTATCTACATTTGATACTGTTCAGCAGATTAAATATTAAAAAAATACTTTAAGAAAAAAATTGGGATATCACATAAATAAGGGGAATGCAGATAGAACAGATGCAGTTGAGTTATAGTGTGAGTCATACCAGTAAAACTTAGGCAAGTCCAAGGGATCTTTACTGGACACTGAGAATCTTCAGATTCTCAGGCAACAAAAACCCTAGAAGCAGAATTTACAGACCACATTCTTAGCAACACAGCATAGCAAGAACCCAATGGTATCTGGAGATGAAAGAGATTAGTAGAATATGTTTTTATTTTGTTGAGTCTGTGTGGTTAAGAAAGTGCATTCAGTATAAAGAAGTGGAAGGCTGACTGCCTTGCCTTTAAATCTCTCTGAAAACAGCTTGGATGGGCAGTCAATACACTCCTGCATTTGCAAGAATTAAATACACTGAAACATTTTTAACATTAGAAAACCTATTGAGTTAAGTGCCCAAAGGTGAGCTTATCTCTTTTTGAAACAGGGAAAAACTTTTAAAAGATATTTTACTCATTATCTTCTGTGTTGTAAGCAAAAGTTATACCTCTTTTTCAGTATGCTGATGACTAACGGAAATGGTAATTATCCTCATGTACCAGAAGTTATAAGTGCAAGAAACCAGGATGACAAAGCTTGCTTGGAACAGGTTCTACCTACTTACTTGGTTTGTTTATATTGGTATATCTCTCACAGGTGTTTGGAATTAAAGCAGAAAAAAATTTTTTTTACAGAAAACTGGAAAAGTGACAACATTTTTACAAACATGTTCCAGGTTTTAAAAAAATGTTTTATGACTTTTCATGGCCTCTCCTTATGAAATTTGTTTTTAAAAATATTAATAGCAGAAGCAACTACCTTAATTATAATCAGATTAAAACATCAATCCATATCCTAGTTCTTAACTAGAGTAGCTCCTATTTTTACTATTCTAAGGAAAAAAGGAGATCTGAAGGAGGTTCATAGCTGATCCTGACAGTAGTTCCACACCACTGCAGGTAGCATGGATGTGGTCCTAGGGAATCTTGGGAGCTAACATTGACTCCTGGAGCTACATTGTTGGCTTGCTTCCTCTTCCAGACACAGCAATCTGCATGCCAGTACAGTGTGCTGCAGTTGCATGATATGGTTCCAGCATATAAGCCATATTTAATCTGCCTAAGTGCCGTATGCCACTCCGTAGTCACAAATTGGCTATTTTCGCCTTAGACACAGAAGTCAACCATATGAAATACATACCATTTCCAAAGGTAAAATTTAGCCCAGCACAACTATCAAAACTGTATTTGAATGCCTTTGATCCAAGGCTTGTTGCCATTTTGATGTTGCAATGCTGTGAAGCACACCTTCGAAGCCCTTCATCCATAATATAAGAAAATCAACCTCCAATCTTCTGTCTAGTGATGTTTTACAACAGTGCAGTGCCTGAAGAACTACCCTTGCGTATATATATATGTCCTGCCAGTGTGTTCATTAAACTGGATATTCTTAACTGTGACAAGCCAAACCATCATTCCAAGTCATATCTCCTTTTGTATAAAGTATAATCAATTTTTTTCTCTCTCTGAATAAATGTTATGGCAGTATTTTCTTTGGACAATAACACAGAAATTGTATCTTTTCCAACAACACTTTTCTTGTAGCTTATTAAAGAGGCTGGCAATAGATGGTTGACACTGCATTTTCTCCTCCAAAAATTTTGTATCAATTATCTTGAATCTGGACTTTAATAACAGTAATAAACATAATGCTTCAATGTCCCTCTGTAAATACTTTCTATTTTGAGAGGTAAGTATGCAGATACCCATGGAACAGGTTTCGGTGAACAAAGGCAAGATGTAGGGAGGTGTTAATTCAGCTCAGCTCTGTCTTGTCTTGACAGACTTTTATCTGTGATGACCCATGGGGGGGTGTAAAAAATGACCCAGCCCTGAGTTATCCAAAAATTATTAAACAGGGGACAAAAAAGTGAAACCTGAATGAAACCCAAACCCAAATAACGTTTTGCCCTTTGTCTCATTTCAACCACTATCTATTCTTTAGGCCATGAAAAGATAAGGGGAAATCCTACACCACCACCAAAGATGAACATTCTAGATAGCCCAGTTTCCCCATGCATATCTCTGACCCCCTCCTTACAAGAAAAAGCTGTAAGATTTTGGGTAGAATTATGAAAAGTTTTTTTCCAACAATACAGCTGGATCCTTCCCCCCTTTTTCATGATGCTGGGCAAGCATATTTTCCCTTGGAATTGCGACCCCTTACCTGAGAAAGGGTAAGTGATTAAGAAACACACGTGTGGTATTTGGCATGTTTTAATATCGTAATTAAGGTATTAAATATATCTAGTGTGCTTTTAATATGTAGTAGTACATTTCTGGGAATCAGTTTTGTAATAGTGTATGCTGGGTAATGCTTTTTAAATTGCAATGGTGCATTCTCCATTGTATCCATAAAACCTGCAGTAGTGACATGTTGGACCTGTGAGTGAAGTTCAAACAAATTGCTAGTTGGAACCTTGCATGGAAGTCTCTCTCTCACAGTAAGGTGTTATGTGTGACAGAATTACTAGTCATTCACTGAATATTCACTGAGGATCCTAAGATGCAGGGAAGAAGGTAAAAGGAAGTTTTGAGAATATTATACTATTTTTTTCACCTTTATCCTGCATTATTGATACCTTATTTTATCAGTATTGAATTTTAAAGTACATGTAAACTGAGTACATGTAAACGTGTAAATGAACTTTGAATAAGCAGGTATGATGAATGTGATTCATTTCATTTTATAGTCAGTTAGGACATACAGGTTATTTAAGGAATAATTAATTTTATCTTAAGGTAAACACTTAAAATAGTCCAAATGAACTGTGTTCTAAATGTAGCCACTGTTTCCCATTACTGCAGTTAAAAATTTTACGACTAATTCAGGTTTAGTGTCTACTGTGTAGATGTTCAAAGCTACATAACGCTAATTCATTTGACTTGACTGTCCGTAAAGCAGCATGTTACTAACAGGCACGGATATGCCAGGCTCAGTTTTCAACTAGAGGAAGTTACTCACTCCTACTTCAGAAAAAAGAGTTGTAATTCTATGGGTGGAAGGATTTTCACTAAACTTTAACAAACGTAAAATGTTAATGAGATTATTTAAGCTATATTTTACTTGCCTCTCCTTTACTGGTTACCCTACTTTTCATCCATGTGACTCCATGTCACAGTACATAGATTATGTTTTTTAAATTGTTTTTTTGTTTTAACTGACAAGTTTTCTTCTGTAAAAAAAACCACTTGTTAATCTGAATGGATACTAAATGAAAGATGTATTTAATTGCTTAAAAGCTTTCATGACTTAGCCCTTTCTATCTTATTGTACTGTCAGCTGAGACAATGTAGGCAATGGAACTATCGCTAGTACTGAGTCTCTTGGAGGATAAAGGGCTTGCAGAGTTAAACCTAGTTTTCAGGGACTAATTAAAACTATCTTTTGTCTTGAGCCCAGTCTAAAAATGTTGTTCTCTTAACCTATTTCACTTATCTTCAAGAAGCAAAATGCTCATTCCTGACACAAGGCTGCATAGAGATGCTAAGTGATTGTAATTAATTCTATTCATAAAATGAACAATGCTGAAAGGTTGAGTGCCTTTTCACTTGTATAGGTCAGCAGACTGTACTTGGGGGAATGATGCTGCCATACCACGAATGCAGGCGAGGATGTTTTGGGGCACAGAATGCCTAGGAGAAGAAGACAGCCATTCAGTAGGTCCCACTGACACATATGGCTGAACCAAGACCAAAAGGAACGTCTGTTTCCCCTCTCTCTTTATACTGGCTGCAGTACCAGACTGCAGCTCAATGTATTGCTGCTGTTAATTTCCCCTGCCCAAGAAAAGCTCATCGTCAAGGCAGGATGGGGCTGCAGGGAGCTAGTTACAACTCACTTGTCCTGGAATAAATTAAGCAGCTAGGGGCTAGCTCTCATTTGTCAGAAGTTAGGCAAGTTCCCCTGTATCTAGATAATTCACTGCCAGCCAAGGTTAGCATTGAGGAGCAGAAACGCTACTGCCAGATTCTTAAAATTGGGTCAAAAAGGAAAAGGAATTCTACAACAAAACACTCTGATCTATTTCTGAATGTAGAAGCTTTCCTTGTTTACACTTAGGTTTGTTCCCTCACTAAATGCAGGACAGGATTACTAATTTCCAATCCTTTTGTCCTGCTGTCTAGAGGTACTTTCCTCATGACTACTTATGACTCCACTGAAAATAGTTTCCTGTGTCACATGGAAAGCCCAAATAGATCATGAGGGAGAAAGCGTTACACCAAAAGACATGCTTGGAAACCATACTCTGCCTATCACAACTGAGACACAGGCTCTGTGAATATAATGGGAAGAAAATCAGAATATTGCAGAGCAGAGTTTGCTGCAGGTGTTTTGAACTTCATGCACACTGTTTTAATGGAGACACACTGGGACATAATGCACAGAACGATGCATCGCTAATACTCATGGGAGCTGTAAGACTAAATTCTTCACTTACCCTGTCATCAACAACATCCACATTGAATGCTACTGTGAAAGTCAAAAGCTGAGTCAGCAAACACAGATTTAATGAGCAATTTCCATTTGTTTTTAAGGGTATAACAGCACATCCGAAGAAGAAAAACCCAGGTAAGTAAAACCTGACACCTGGTCAACTTCTGTCTCACAGGAACTATTTTAAGATATTTCAGCAGCACTCCAAGTGATTATTTACACAGGTAAAATTCTTCCTTTGCTAAACTTTCACAAAACAATGTATCATCCTTTGAAAAACTACAGGGCATAGTATGTGCATGAAATTCTGTAGATCAAGGAATACGTTTAGGGGCCAGCACTATAACATATATTTAAAATGAAGATTGTCAAATGAGCAGCATATGCAATAGGAGAGTAAATACAATATTCTCAGTCAGCCCAAGTCAATTGTAATCACTTCTTCCCATTTCCCCTTCAGGTACAGTAAATGGTACATATAGAATGTGTTGCAATCTATGAACATTATAACAAAAGCTCCATCCAGCTATCAAGAGAGAATTTTTTAATGTCTTCATTAATTATCTTGTCACCAAAACTAGAGTATGCTCTTGAAATTTTGTGATGCCATAAAGTCAAGAGACATCATTGCAACAAAGGAAAATTCAACAATTATGCCAGTGGGCATGACTGATGTTAAGGACTGCACTAACAGTACTGGCGTGAAATCCAGCAGTGCAAGGCCATGCTCTTATGGACCTGACCAAGATTCCTCCTTCAGACTCAGTTCTTCAGCTGAAAATTTACCAAAACTACTGAAAACTTGGGGAAAAAAAAGAAACACACCCCCCCCAGCCCCAGGAAATAAATAGGACATAAAAGGAACTGATTGACATGTTTTCAGAAAATAAACTTGTTCTGAAATAGACAAAAGTATGATTGCTTATTAGGTTATGCTGAGTTCTACCTGAGGTTCTTAAAGTGACATTTCCTTTTTCCTCTTTTTTTTTTAAAAAAAACTATTTATTTATTTATTTACTTTCTGTTCAGACATACATTAAAAAGGTATCCTACTGTGGTGGGTTAACCTTGGCTGAGTGCCAGGTGCCCACCAAGCCACTCTATCACCCCT
>VZZY01002720.1:22129-37652 GCA_013400335.1 Eurystomus gularis
TGTTGGGAAGAGCCTTGTTGCTGTGCAAGCACTGCTCAGCAGTAGTCACAGCATGAGTGTGTTATCGACACCCTTCTAGCTCCCAGAACAAAACACTGCAGCATGAGGGCTGCTATGTGGAAAACCAGCTCAGCCAGACCCACTACACCTACCCAGAAGATTCAACAGTCCAAAAGAAGAATCAGTAAAGTTACCTTTAGTCCAGTAATGGAAGTAGGAAAAAAAACCCCAAACCTTCCTATTAAAGGCATGGCTATGAAATATCGCTGCTTAGTATTTTGGACAGACAAAAAATATGTATATTATAAGAACATTACCTGTAACATTTATTTAAGGTAAATGTTTATTTTTCTTACAAACTAAGAGTGTAAGAAAGTACTGGTGTTAGAGAAATAATAAGCAATGGATTGCAGAAAACACTGTGTGAGTTTGCCTAAAAAGCCAATGTTAGTCATGTGGTCAGTGTGACCATCTTTTATCAATGTGACTAATATTTGCCATACTAGTATGACAATATGATATGCAGACCTAGTATTAAACGTGCTTGATGGCTGCTAGGTACAAAAATACCAATCCTGACTCAGGAAATCCTACAGGTTTGGATGGTAGGAGGGTGTATCGTGCAATTACTGCTATGTGTTTGCTCTGCCTTGTTACTCTTCCTTAGGCATTTGTTATTGGCCATTCTCAGACAACAGACTTGGAGATCAGATCGACCTTCAGTCTGACTCAGAAGAGATCCCCTCTTTCACAAAGAGGTTTTCACACTCTGTGCTCAGTCAAGCCCACAAGGGAGAGCTGCACTGTGAACTTTCCTCCTATCTGCTGCTTTGCAGTACCTGAGAAGATAAGACAACAGATTGTGTATGGTAGTGGCGATGTTTAAGTAGTTAGAACAAAATATTTATTAGAAAAAGACTGCATTTGCAAAAAAGATGATCCAGGCTTTACCAAGAGCAAAGTGAGTACAGTTTCAGCTGCCCACCATGAACTTCTAGGGCTGAAATTCTGAGAAACATATAAATACTGTTTTCCTGTTGGAAATACACGTTCCATATGTCATTTCCTTATTTTTTAAGTACCTTCACTAGGAAATAAAAATAAATCAACAGACTTTTTGTCCCAAGCAGATGAATTTAGATATTTACTTATCAAATTAGATACTTTTTAAATGATACAGTCACAAAAATCCATCATATTCAGTAGTGTGCAATTAATCAGTCACAGAACATTATTAATGGTAAAAGTTTCTATTCAATCCCTGTTGATGTTCACACATATTTGTTATGGAGCCACGTTTGACCAAACAGCCTACCAATATAATTGAGATATTCAGGGAAATAAAACAGTTCCATATAGTACTCCTGTGAGAGTTTCTGTGACATAAAGAGAGCAATCCCATTAATTAGGTGCCATTGGTCATGACTGATAGCAGATTTCTTTCAGCACACTATTCTGATAACCTTGCAAGATTTCTTTTTCTTCTTTGGTTTGATGGGGTTTGTAGTTCAGAGCTAATTTCCATTAACTTATTTTTGTCTGCTTGTTTTTAATTTCTATGTCAAACACTGTTTGGCTTTGTGTAAACTTTATTTTTATTCTTTTATTTTACAGTCATATGGCTTGATACACATGTATCATGCTTAACACCTTAGCTATTAGCTACCCCCCTATTAGCTACAAATAAAAGGAAAGGTACATTGTCTTCTACTCACTCTTCTATAAATATAATTAATAATAAGTGACAACTGTCATTTGATGTTTGATAAAAACAGTAATTACCTTAGACAGTATTGAAGTCTTTAATGTTATGACAAAAATGCTATTCAATCAAAATACAGCACCGGGAAAAAAGTAAATAACCTACACACAATGAATGCCAATCATGATATGTCCTGAATTACTTTATTCATGGCTATAAATGGCAGACTAAGGCTTGAGTGCCCAGAGTGGACTTCTTTTGTTTTCCAGTTTCTAGATTCAAAATTATTCCTCATGCATTCAGGTATAAGTAACCCCACTGAAGTGCTGGGCCCTGAGTTCTGGGCCCCAGGTTGGAGCTGACCTGTGAATAAGTCACAACCTAGCAGAATGTTTTGGTTTTCTTATTGGCTTCATGTTCCAGAGGCAGAACCTGGCCCATCTGTGTCTCTGCCCTCACTCAGGTGGTTGTGGTTGGGGTGGTGGGTGAGACCAGGATTATATCAACTAGGAGCTGATGAGCTAGAAGAGCTTCCTGTTGGGTGTGGCTTCTGTTTGGGCTGGTTGCATTTTGCTGAGCTCTTTTGGTGGTGTCCTTCCATGTGAAGGGCTGCTGAAGGAGCCACTTCTGTCTGTTGTGTCCAGCAGGCGAATTTGGCACTGCAGTGGAGGAGCTGGGCCCGCAGGAAGTTATGGCAGGACTGTCTGAAAGAAGACTTCTGAGGGAATGTTGTTGAGTTCAGCATTGGCCTGTGTGATCACGCAAGTGATGGCAGCATAAAATGATGATGCCTGAACCAGCACAACACCCAGACACTCCTAAACTTCACTAATGCCTTAATTTTTGAACCTTCAATATACCTTAGCTGCCAAGAGCAGGATCTATGTTGTGCATCCACAGTTGTGCCTCAGTCATGATAAATATGACCAGCTCGGTATCTTCCTCACACCTACACCTGATTCAGGAAGCAAAGGTGTGATCAGTTGGCTAAGTTTAGGTAATGAGTGACTAGTGCAATGAGGTGTCTCATCTAGCTTATAGCTGCTGCTTTGAAAGAGTTTGGGTCTCCCAAAAGACCTGCGACATATTTGTCAATGTTCTCTTGGGTGTCTAATGACATAAGACATTCATATTTAGACAACTGATTCACAGGCAATGGATAAACTAAGTTCCACAGGAAGATGCATACAGCTGGAGGTCTACCTGTGAGCTACATGTCTAAGTTCCCATGTTTCTGTTTTACAGAATGAGCAATTATATTAAATTATGTTCAAGACCAAAAGTACACATCTCCCAGGATTGCAATGTCTGGGTTTCAAAACCAGGTTGCTTTAACACAGATGACCTATCAGATGTTTTAAAGTAGCTAACATGCAATGGATTCTCTTCATGTGTTGGCAAGTGGATCGGTGAATAAACCCCCAAATTACAATTCAGGACTGGATCCTGAATGAAACTTAAGCCTTTTCTTTTTCCTTTTTACCACTGAAGACTTTTTGAAACTTTTTCTTTTCTCTTTGCCATGCCACAACACAAGTGCCCCAGACATCCATACTTGTTAATGGTAAACTGTGAGCTTCAATTGGATCCCAGTCCTTTCTGAAACCTCTCCCTTATTTCCAGGTTTAGGGCAGAAGTAGGTACGTTATCCTCACATTCTTTGACATATTGAGAGTACTGACTCCTAGCATTGTTCTTCCAGAAGCACTCTCTTCTGTCACACAAACAATTTTAGACAGTTGTACTGAACTGATTATCTCCAGTTCATTCAGTCTTAGCATGCCTTTGCTTCATCTCACATGGCAGCACTACTTTGTTAGATTTTTAATTATTATTTTTAAATGCATGTGTGTGTCTGAATAACAGAAGAATGTCAGTGGAAATCTAATTTACACCATGCACTACTTTTCAGGATGGCCAGAATTGAAGAGAAAAAACAAACAAAACAAAACCAAACAAACAAAAGAGCAAAACCCACAACACCTCATTTTCATGATAAAAATTGTTGTAAGTCTTGAAAATGGCATAGCATAGTAATTATTTCAAGCAAAATGATAAATGATACTAATTTTATCCATCTTCACTCTATAGATTTTAATTGTGAGTCTTCCTCTATTCTACAGTAAAGAAGGCTATACTTCTACATGATTATTTATTAGTAACTGATCCAAATTCATTTCATGCAATCATAGCAGACTAAGAATGAAAATACATTTTTTACAATGAGCCATACACGTGCATACAGATTCATACAAAACATTAACAGCAAAGGATAATTAGTATTTCTAATTACTAGCATAGGAGTTCAAGTACCCTGAAATTTTTCTTTAACTGTAAGTGGTCTGACTGTCATACCATGATACCATGCAATGTATTATCATCAAATGACTTTCTATTATGTTAAATAATGACAAAACACAGAATGCATTGCAACAAGACAGAGCTTGTCAGTTGATGGGTTGCTTCTTGGCATGATCCAGCTGCGTGTTAAACAAATGCAAACCTGTTAGGAGCAAGACTTCCAAATCTAGCAGCATCTGTCAATTGCAGTAGCAGTTGCTTTTAGCTGGCTGTATTTTCTGAATACCAAATAGCAGGGAGAGGGGTATTCCTGTGCATTGCTGTATGGGAATCACTGCCTGTCATAGTAATTAATTTTCAAGTGGTTCCATATTAAACTTCTCTGTTTGTTCACAAACTATTTATTTACATGTCATTATTTAGAAATACTATTTATTTTTTGAAATATATATTTTCCTTAAGTCATTTAATTTTTGTGCTTTTCTTGTTCCTCATGTGCACTAAAAACACACAGGTCACTACAGGTTGTTGTAATGTGAGAAAATGGAGGAACACAGCTCTTGGCTTCCAGACAAATGTCTGGAACAAACAATTATCTTAGTTGTAACTTTCATCATTGTCATTTGTGAATTATTTTGTCTAACAGCATCAGAGAAGTCAATGTGGGGGTTTTTTAGAGCTTGCAACTCCTCAGTTTTTGCTTTCCAGCTATGTGTCAATGGCAGGGACTTGCAAAGTGACTGAGAAACACAACACATGCAAAGGCAGATGGGATTTAATATCTAGCTCAGAACAGGATATCTGATGAATTTTCTGTTCTTGTGTTTGAGACCCTGTGTTGCAGCAGTTCAGACACATAAAACTTCTTCTAATCTTGTGGAAGTGTCATGGCTCCATATGCTACTCACTGGGACCTTTCAGAGTTTGCTTAGGCTGCTATATGTCCTTAGCTGCACAAAAAGGCAGAACAGAAGTGACATGCTCTGGATTTAACCCTCCACTAACCTATATCTATATTTCTTAAGTCCTCATTGCTTCATTTTCAAGCTTTCATGAGGATTATAGAAAACTTTGGCTATATAACTGAAAGTAGAATAAAATGTCCAATGTACAATTTCACTTGGACATGCAAGATGAATAGAAGGCTTGAGAGAAGACTAGTTTTTCGATATAATAAGCAGAAAAACTAGCAATGTTACTTCAGAAGAGTTAGTTTATTTCCAAAAGATGTCCTGTGGAGGGGGAAGGATTTATGTGAAAGTACTGAGAAGTATGTACATTTCAGCATACAAGCAGCTGCAAACTAAATGTTCCAATTAATACAGTACACAACAAACACTCTCCTACAGTTGTATTTGCAAGTCAACCAGAATTTTAAAACTCTTAAAAGAGTTCAGTTTTAAGCAATGTTTCTGAGGGGTTTTTAACTTGCCTCTTTAAGAAAAGTCACTCTGGCATGGAAGTTGGGATATATAAAGTTTGCAACCTGGGAGCAATTTTTTAAACAAAGTAATACACCTTCAATTTTTTAAATTAAATTGTACAGGCTGTTAACCTATAAGCCTAAATAGAGTTATGACATTTTTTCTACATGTATCAAAAGAGTGTTTAGTTACACATGGAAAATGTCGAGCTAGTTATGATACTGCACAATTCTGAATTTTGAAAGATTGGGAAAGTGATTTCAGCCAACCAATTACTAAAGACAATCAGTTGTTTAACTGATATCCAAGTTATATATTAAGCTCCACATCCAAGAAAGAGATTTTTTTTTTCTAAGCCCTGTCCTAAGTTCACACTCTGATGAGCTGTGTCTTCTTTCCTACACAGAACATAATAGACATGATCAGAAGTACTATAAAAAGTACCAGCTTTCAAAAGCAACTGATGAATGAGGTCCTCCAAATCCTTTTTAGTAGTCTTGGATTTGCATTCCAAAAGTAATGAATCTAGTGGAATGACCATACATAACATTAAGTTTTAGTCTATAGTACCTCTCAGACTTGGACCACTTTTCCTCCTTTTCTCCTATTTAGAACTCTGAGGCTCCAGATGCTCTAACCTGTTTCAGTAATAATGCAATAAAATCCCAGCAGCAGAAGCAAAGCTAGACAAACTCTTTTCCTTCACAGCACCACTGGGATACAATATACCTTCGGTTTTCTTCAAAAGATCATGAGCTGTAACATGAGATGCTTTTGAAAAAAAAAAAAAAATCCAACTTAAGTGAATGCTTTTGAGAATCTATTGATTTATGCTTCATCTCATCTCATTTAGTGGAAATTGTCTGGTAGAAGGAGAGAAACTCTGAAAATCTTAGCGAAAAGGCCAAGCATGTATTATGTAGCAGGAGTCTTGATTGTGCCACAATTTGGAGACAGACTAAAGAAAATATCTTTTCTAATACTGTGGCCAGGCTGTAGAACGCACTGATCTATTGTACTTCACCAGTGATAGACAAAATAGAAAGCTCTAAAAGAGATGTAAAACTACTTTTCTGAATTAGGAAGCCATCAAATTGAATTTTTAGGAGTGAGTGGGCCGTTTACTGAATGACTCATTAAAGTACAGATGATAAAAAGTAGCAGACTCTTAGCCACCCCCTAGCAATGGCTATCAGAAAGGAATAACTATTTTGCTCCTTCCTGATTCCTGGCAGAGCCTTCACCAAACCTGTTAGAAACAAAGGACGTCTAGGAAAAACCCTCGGATCCCTGTTGTATTTCCTGGTTTCTTTGCTTATTAATGTCTAATTTTTAAGTCTGGACTTGTAGCTATGAGGTGCAACATATAAACTCTTCGATATCAGAGGAAACGGCTAACAAAAAAGAAAGCAGGTCTACCTCTGACACTGCCAAACTGCTGAGACTGTTTGGATTGCTACTCTACACATGGATCCCTGAGCAAAACCTTTCATTTCAGCAAAAGCATCCTGGAAGGACAATTGCCCTTGCCCTGAGGAGTCTGGAGAGTAATCGAACCTCATAACCATAGTGTCAGCTTCTCAAAAATGTTGCTTACTCCTGTGTGTACCATTTCCATCACACCAAACCATTCTGCAGGGAGCAAATATTGTGCCAAGTCCCATTCAGTTAGAGCAGTGACTCCCAAAGAGTCTGCAGGTTCAGACTGACTGCTAGAAGAACTTCAGAGGTCTTCCATCTGCAGCACCATAAGGCTGGATAATCTGCTGGCATACATTATCTTGCAAGCTTGTACTTACATAGTAAACCAGAATATCTATCCTTAGGGCTGAATTCCATATTTAGAGATGATTTTTTTTTCTGCTTTTACTCAATACATCTTTATTCCAAGTTTGGATTTACTGAAATCCAAACAGCTGTTAACACTAGAAAGCTTCAGACTTGCCAAGACACCACTATGTACTCAGCTCTGTACTATCTGGCTAGTCCTATTCAATTCAGAGAAACTACTCACACTAAGTACATTCTAAGTATGAATATCTATATCATCTTAGAATCAAAGCAGACCTACTCAGAGTATGCAACAGTAGCAGAGTCTGGCCATAATAAGCATGGACAGAGTGTGGTTAAGCCTGCTCTTCTAAACTGACTGATGTCTTCATTCCTTTTCATAAATCTGTGTTATTAATGAGTAATGTGTAAGAAATGAACCTTTTGTTCCTCCATTTTTAATTTTGCCTTATGTCAGATGTCCTAAACCTCCTTTTACAGGCTGGGATTCATAGTAGTTCTGGGACTTTTTTTTTACTTTTCCCTAAAGAACTTTCTGAAGTCTGCTCCAAAGAGGTTTTAGTAGTTAAGACTTATAAAGCAATTTTGGCACCTTCATCAGTTCAGCAGCATTTTGGGTCTATGCTGCACTAAGAGAGTTGACTGTCAATACCAACTGTGACCGCAACAAATGTAAAAGGACAGATTAGAGGAAGTGGTTTCCTCCAGATAACCACAACCACCAAGCTACTGGTCATCCTGTGTTCAGCGGATTTACTACCCTGTGAGTAATAAACCTCAATTAGTTTGTTTTTTTTTTTTTATGTTTGTTTTTTTAAATGGGTTTAGGGATTATGAGCTTTTAAAAATTAATTTGCTTAAAGAATTAGAAAATATCTAGGAATCGTCTGGGGTCACCTTGTTCTATCACAATATTTATACAAAGGATGTGAAGGAAGACAAGTGCAAATCAATTCCCCTTTTCTATATGTCAGAGACTATTCAAGACATAATATTCTGACTTTTTAATTGCATAAAATTAAGAAAACAAAACTATATTTCAGGTTATTTTTGTTTAAACTTGATTTCACTGATGAAAGCAAGCTCAGAGAAAACTCTTGCATCCACACTACCTGGATTGTAGTACTAACCACATCCTGGTACACTTAAAAAGTAGAGAATTCAAGAGAACTGGCTGACAACAGTCAGATGACTGGGGACCTTTCAAGTGTATGACCTTTTTGTATTGTCAGTGGTCTCTTATATATTTACCTTTATGTGTGGGGATTTGTGACTTCCTCAGGATGACTCTCTCCATTCTTATTAAAATCTCCAATGTTTTTCCCTGACATTGTTGTGACAGTAGAGATTCTATGCTTGAAAATAGAAGTGTATTTTTCTATGTTTTGTAGTATGTTAGGCTTCAAGCTGTCTGCTCTCTTGAAAAAGATTAGTGTCCTTTCTGCAACTGTTGCAAACAATCTCATGAACTTAAACCCAACAAAAAGGCAAAGTTTATTTTAGATTCCATATTGCTCCTCAGAGATCCTGTTGACATCGTTGGTCAAGTTCTTATTTGTTTGTGTCTTTGAAAATGCTGACTGGTTAAGCTTGAAATGTTGAAATGTTTCGTTCACTAAGATTTAGACAGGTCTAAAGCAGATGGCATAGGATAATCCTTGGATTTCTGGCAGGTTTATACAGAAGCTGGGAGCTGAGACCCCCAGGGGACCGTAGCCCCAGGACAGAGGTGCAGGCTGAACTATCCCACAGCTGGAAACTCTCAGGTCTCAGGTAGCTGCTCAGGGAAACAGCTGGTAGCTGCACCAGAGGTGTTTCTGTCTCACCAAGCTGCTGTAGATACTAGGCAACTTTACCTTGGCTGGATATTTCTAGCAAATTCAGGAACTGATTTTCAAATACACTTTTTTACATTACCATAGAGGTTAGACTAACTTTAGCACTGAAAAAGTTTCCTAAGCCATGACATCACCTGGAATAAAGCCAATGTTTATTGGAGCTGGAGAAGCTGCAGATCAAATCACATTTGACAGACAGTTTTTCTCTCTTTTAGAGTAATAAGAAATAGTGACATTTGCTCCAATAAAAAGGCAGGAATGCTATCACCGATGTCCTGGGTCTGCTGCTAAAAATCACAGAATCTGTGGCTTGAGATAAGGATGAACACAACTCCTGGAAATTAAAAATCAAGAAGACAATTCACACAAATATTAAACAAAAAATCAACTGCAGCAATCCTCCCCTCAATCCAGTCTCTGATACATTTTCTCAATCAGTGCTAGGATATGCAAACCATATAATATAAATGTCATTTTCATCCAGCTTTTTCCTATTGGCTTTATCTCATTCTGAAGCAGGCTTGCCATGAACATTAAATGCACATTGTTCATGATGAAAAGTGTCCTTTTTCCTTTCTTTATGACATAGTCCTTCTTTTGGACATAAGAATAATGGACATGAGAATAATAATCTGAATTATGTTATGTATTGAAAAGCTGAATTTCTTGCTACTAAGAAGCGTCCTTACTACTAAGATAATTCAGGATCTTTCAAATATTTTTTTCTCTGCAGTGATGTGCTGATAGTATCACCACAAACATAACACTATAGGTTTGTAATAAAAATAGTCTGGAAAAAAAGGTAGGAAGAAAAAAAAACTTGAAAAGTCTCTAACAGAAAGAATAAGCTGCACTTCTTAGTTTCTTAAGTAAGAAACTGACAATGCAGGAGAGCCCCACACAGCTTTCAACTGATCTTTTGGAACTAAATCAATTAAAAAGACGTGAAAGGAATATTATAACCATTTAGAGGAACATTTGAGGAGAGAAAATTAGATTTACTTGGCATAGAGTTCCCTTGTCAATGTACTATAGAGAGAACAAAGGACCTCAAGGGGATTGAAAGACTGCGGAAATGTTCCACCTCTGGCTTTTGAAAATGAGGTTTTCAAACAGGAGTAGGAACACATTTTAAATAAATGATCCCTGGATTTTATGTTACTCATTAATGATGAAACAAAGAAACTAGTAATAAAGGGCACATTCTAATTTTCGGAGAAAAGAACTTAGATCAGAAATTGTTGTCAATTCAATTGAACAAAAATTTTGGTAAGGTTTTCAGAAGGATCAGAAGCATAAAATGTTGTCAAAGATCATAAAGAGGAGCACTGGACAACATCAGAACATGGGTTCCCAGAGTCAGAAATTACAATATCTTTTTAGGAGAAGACTGGTCCAAACCATCCTCATACAATGAGATGTGTATACATACAAGTATCTGTCATTGGACATCTTTAAGAACAGATTAAACAAGAACATGGTAATATAGCTGATCTTTTCTTTGAGTAGCTAAATTGATTATTTTCTGAATGCTAAATGATTTGCAGCTGCTGTTCATCCTGATCCATAAGAACAAAATTTAAAAGGGATCCTTGAAGGAAAAATTTATAAACTAACATTATAATTTGGATGAGTATGTAATCACTAGAATTATATTGTAGCTTGACTGCAAGAATTAATTGAATCAACACTTTCAGATTGTATGTAGGTATACTTCATACATAATTTTGAACCGATAAATAATTTTACTTCACTGAAAATGTTTAGGTCAATTCAATAACTTGTCTACTTTAATTCTCATTAAATAATTTTTTTGATGCAGAGATCTTTTGTAATGTTGGGAGAAGATTACATTTCACTTCAGGTAATTTAAAAGGGGTTACCCTTTTCTCATTGGTGTTGTCAGTGAGAGAGGATGACTTCTGTGCAACGAACAGATTGACCAAGCAAATAAAACAAATAAAAAGCAGCCAGGAGGAAATCTGCAGAAAGCTTAATGTATTCTACAAGGGGGCAATAAGATACATAAAAGTTCAGCTCACCTGTTGCTAGGTATCTGTTGTTTAACCTGACTTAGCCACTTCTTCAGCAGACAGAGTTCTTCTCAAGAACTGAAGTTAGCAAAATTCCCTTGTGGCTGTTGCTCATTTTTTGAAGCTTCTAATTTATTGATTAAGGGTTTATGTTGCAATGCATTTCTTTCTTTTGTTGTATTATTGCTTTAGGATTACTTACATTTTAAACAGGTTTGAAAGCACTTCATGTTAGAAGAGCATATTTCCATGTTAGTAAACATTATTTCAAGTGGCTTTTTATCTTATGCATTTCTTTTACCTTCAGTGTAATACTAAGCAATGTCACCCAGTAAATTTCGGGCACTTGGAAGGATGTCTGAATGCTTGGAACTGCATCCTGAGTACCTTAGAAGTTATCTGTGTTCAGCTTTCACTTTGTAGTACACTTTGTAATACTAACACTCACAATATCTCTGTACAGCAAACAGCATTTTAAAGACCGGAGATGTGGAAGCACTGAAATTTGACAAATTTGACAATTTGCAAATGCATAATCAAATTTCACAAGTAGTCAAATGTGGGCAATGTCTATTTCAATGGAAACAGGTGAGTTGTTATAATGATTCCTTTTCCTTCTCAACAAACATAGCAGGTGGAAAGGCAGAATGACATCATTGTCAAGTACTAATAAAAACCAGGGAAGAGGAAACAGTGGATGCAATTAATGTACCATGTCCAAACAGAATTTACTGAGGTGGGAAATTCACTATCAAAATTAAAATATATTCTTAATTATTCTCATATTGCAGAAGTTTTACTCTGGAATACTTGAAAATCCTGTGTTAATATCTATTATACTATGGTATACAAAATAAAGTACTTAAAAAAAAAAAAAAAACCAAAACAAAAAAACAACCTGGAATATTATAAATTCAACTATCATATAGGTTTCTATTTTTTCTCTGAACTATTTACAGTGTAGTCTAAAAATGTGTGTACATTTTTATAAAAGCCAGAAGTAAGGCTTTGATATTTTGCAATGATAAATAATTGTCCTCTTAGGACAGTGGTGCATCATGGTTATGGGCTTATGTAGGCTTATTTTTTAATGAGCAGAGTAATATGTTCAGTTATGAAGCTACAATTCAGTTGTTTAGAAAGCTAATAATAAGAGAACTTACAAACATCCTTGTCATTCTAAGGTGTTGCTCCATACCTAGCAGTACAATAGTTTCCATTATGTAATTCTGCTCTTGAGCTCCTTGTTTTTTCCAGGCTTCCATTAAGAAAAAAAAAGTGACCTCTTCTGAGACTGTTTTGTTTTCAGAAGAAGCATGAATGGAAATGGTTTGAAATAGCCATACTGCCATGTCACAAAAAAAAATGATGAAAAAGAAAATTTTCATTAAATTTGGCTTCATATTTTAACTATTGTGGAAAGTTAAGTTCCTTGATACCGGGGTATGCATACATTTGTAATTTGACAAGTAGTACTCCTGAATCAGGAAATCGTCTTAAGATTTCCAGTGCTGTTTCTGACCTGCCAAGTGCTGCACATATTTTAAAGCTAGGCATTAATATGTTTCCTGTGAGTATTATGAGTGGATATGTTTTGCTTTCATTAACTGAACAGCACAGAGAAAGTTGGATAGAAAAGTAACATGCAAGTTTTCATAGAAACACTATTATAATGATTGACAGATAATCATGGTGTAATCTATGTTGGTACCTTTCAAAACTGGACGTCTCCTTTCCCAAAAAGGGGAATGATTCTTTCAGAGACTAGAGAAGCAGACAGTGAGGTAGACATAAAACTGACTGAACTGCTGGGCTCAGAAAGTTGTAATCAGTTGTATGAAGTCCAGCTAGAAGTCACTTGCCAATGGTGTACCTAGGTATCAACACTGGGGCTAGCAGTTCAAAATTAACACCTTAATTAATGAATGGGGCACTGCAAACTTGCAGGCTATACAAAACTGGGCAGAGTGGCTGATGCACCAGACAGTTGTTCTGCCATGCATTGACAGGCTGGAGGAATGGGACAACAGCAACTTCATGAAGTTCACCAATAGGAAACACAAAGCCCTACACCTGGGAAGAAAAAACCTAGTCACCAGCACAAGCTTAGGGCTGACCAGTTGGCAAGCAGCTTTACAGAAAAGGATCTGGGCACCCTGGTGGACAACAAGTTGACCATGAGACAGCAATGTGCCCTCATGGCAACAAAGGCAAATAGCCTCCTGGGCTGCATCAAGATGAGAGTTGAGGGAGGTGATCCTTCCCCTTTATTCAGAACTGGTGAGGGCACATCTTGAAGTACTGTGTCCAGTTTTGAGCTCCTCGCTGCAAGAGAGAGATGGAGAGAGTCCAACAAAGGGCCACTAAGATGTTTAAGGGAATATGAAGAAATGTATGTAAACACATGTTGGGTGGGAGGAAGTAAGCAGGGCAGAGCCAAACTCTGATGCCCAGTAACAGGACAAGAGGCAATGGGCACAAACTGAAACACAGAAAATTCCATTTAAACATATGAATAATTTTCTTCATTCTGAGAACAGGTTACCTTGAGAGGCTGTGGCATCTCCACCCTCAGAAGTACTCAAAACCTGACTGGACACAGTCCTGAGCAACCTGCTGTAGTTGACCTTTGAGTAGGAGATTTCACTAAATGAGGTCCTTCCGCTCAAGTGAAAGGCTGGTCCTGATACACTGCAGACTTCCAGGATGAACTATTGAAATTATTCTTCTAGAGGATTTCAGAAAAGGTTTCATAACTTCAACTTCCATATCTACAGTGCATCTTCTCAGATATTCACAGATATTGGGGTCATTTGGGATATCCTATATTTCTCAAAAATTTTTGCAGAAGGTCTGAAGATCATCTCAGTACAGAATGCAAAACAAATGAGGGGTGGGAACTACATCACTAAGTGTTATGGAATAGGGAAACATTCCTCTTTGGCACTGCTTGCAGGTTTCACCATCTCTATAACTTTACAGCTAACATTTGCCAAAGACACAGCCTATGGCACTGCTTTCAGTAAATCACCGATTGTTTAAACTGTACAAGTTTCCCCATGAAATTCAGAGGCAGCATGGTCTTCCAGCTTTTCAAGATATGAACTCCAATAACTTTTTAAAATAATTAAATAATTCTATGCCATATGGATCCTGTTAGTCTTCATGTCCACTCTAGAAAAACTTTGCCGATTGCTGAACTTAAAATGCCTGTTATGAACTATCTGACTGCTACTAGCACCTTCTGTTCTCTAGAGCTACTTAAGAAAGCCACAGGCTTTAACCAGGAAACCCTGGATATTAAACGAAGAAGCTCATAACCACCCAGTCTTAAGAGCTGTGCTGATAGCTTTTATGTCTGCAGGCCATAACAGCTGTAAGACCTGCCATGGGACCTCTAATTGTTAAGAACTCCTGACAGAGTAAAAAGCCTTGAAGCCTGCATCATATGACTTCTGGAGAGAGATTAAATGACTAATTGGCCAGGACTTCTGATTAGGTAAATCAGCATAGCACCACTGAATTCAACAGATCTTTGTCAATTTTCAGCACCCAAGGATATGACTGAGGTCTTATCGCTCCTGTTTTATAAAAATGGACTTCAAGAAGTAAAAAAAAAGCTTGGCAAACTACATTTGTAATTCACTGCACTTTCATGTTGGCAGAAATGCATAGCTTCTAAACAGGTATGTATTAAAAAGACAGAGGTAATATTCCTGGACCATCCATGTCGTTTTCTCACATAGTGCACAAATGTATTCAATTTCTGGATCAGACACTTTCAGACATAGCAGGAGTCTATGCTCTCCACTTTTTCTTGTGACAAACTGTCTGTAGGAAAGCTTACATGACAGCAGCTCAAAAAATGTCAATCAGAAAAGAATAAAAGTGACAGATTCAAAATTGCACTAGCACTACCTCTTGCTTAAAGCTAAATGAGTACATTTCACTCATATTGTCCAAATACAGGTTCCAAAACCACTTTTTCTTTTATATCAGTTAGTAAGAAATTACTTCCCTCCACCTTCCTTCCTCCTGGAAAACACTCAAAACTGCATTTTGCTCACCATCCTGATGTGGCTGTAACCTACAACGAAGACTTAAATAAAATAGTCTCTTAAACCTCACTATTTTGGTAGGTATTTATTTAGCATTTTGCCAAAACAAACTAGTATGAAAGCAGGTCCTTAACCCAGGGAAGTTACGTGGGTTGAGAAAGGGCTTTAAACCAGTCTCAAAGGGAAAAGGGCATAAAACCAGGCTCACTAGAGACGAGTCTAAGGACAGCCTTCAAACTGCTGTCCTACTCGAGGTAGATAATGGTGGTACATGGGACAATAATAACACAGGCCTCAGTAATAAGTTAGTAACCACAGAAGTGGCCAGGAATGGTCAGACAGCAAGAGTGAAAACTGGTGGCTTAAATCCCTCTCT
>VZZY01002724.1:0-16759 GCA_013400335.1 Eurystomus gularis
TAAGGTCTTCCCTAAGCCTTCTCGTCTCAAGGCTGAAAAAGCCCAGATTTCTCAGCTTTTCTTCATATGGCAGGTCTTCCAGTCCCCTGACCATCCTTGTGGCTGTTCTCTGGACCCTTTCCAACCTGTCCACATCTTTTTTGTATAGCGGAGACCAAAAGTGAACGCAGTACTCAATGTGTGATATTATTTTATAAATAATTATTTGTGGAACAGGCAGATAATACTAACACATTCTCAGAGGCTTTTCTTCCATGCAAGCTCTTAATTATTTAGACCTAAAACCAACCTGCATTTTCCCTTCCAAATGTCTTCTGAGATTTTTGGGTCAAAACACTTCAGTACCATTAATACTTTCCCTGGATAACGTCT
Organism: Eurystomus gularis; assembly: GCA_013400335.1. Classification (NCBI taxonomy): domain Eukaryota; kingdom Metazoa; phylum Chordata; class Aves; order Coraciiformes; family Coraciidae; genus Eurystomus; species Eurystomus gularis. Next base: position 373 of record VZZY01002724.1, read on the forward strand.
ATTGCTCAGATTACAATAACTCAATAAATGCATGAAAACGACAGGTCTCTGATGCCGAGTAGCTCAGCAGCTTCCTACAATACTCTTAGTATGACATAGGCTCCGTGATAAAATAACTTTTGTAGTTGCATCACTGAAGATGAAAGCCAAAATTAGCAAGTGTTCTGCTGCTAAAGAACCAAAAGGATAGTCTTGTCAAGGAAAAGAATAATCAGGGAGAATCAGCTATTAGAGATGCACACTCAAGAGCTCTGCATGCATGTGGAGGAAAAAAGAAATTAATTCACAACTGGAAATATCAAGAGCCTTTGAAAAAGCTTTTACTGCAGTGGTATTGAGTGTAATGCTGTACATAGGAAAATTACTGCCTTCCTTACACTGATGTCAACCTCTGTATATTTTGGCTTTAATTTTTGATATTCCTACAAGCTTAGGATGTAGGACAAACCTTAGATGTAGGACAGTTGCCAATGTTTCATTGTGTTTCCTGACATGCTTTTGGAACGCAGCTTTGCAATTTTATCATTCAGTGCTTTTGTTTACTCTTTCCCATTTATTGATTGCTGGCAGTCTTTAGCTATTAACAGCTATCTTCTGAAGTACAGAATCATGAAGTTAGAAGAACCATAGATAAAATAACCATCTTAGGGTACATTTAGCACAAAAATGCAATTATCCCAGAAGCTTTTGAAATGTTGTAAGCTCATTTAGTTCTCAGGCGGGGTGTTACAGAACCTGTTAATACATTGTTAGCTCTTCAAATTCTTCTTCTGTAGTTTCATATCTCTTTCTTCCAAGTGACATACCTCATCAGCCAATCTGCATTGCTGAAAGGTTCATTTGGGGACTGGATTGAAGGAAACTAATTAGCTTTCCATGTCCTAACTTCCTTAAACTTCTCTACACTGTCTTAGCATTGACTCCTAAATAATCTTCCTTTAATATTGCATCTGTGAGCATTTCAGTGGTAGCCATCTCCATTTGCTTTATTCTGAATATAAGTCTAAATTCAAATTATTCCTCAAGCACAAGGAATTTAGGCACTTGTTAGTTTTTTCTGCAGTTGGAGTCCTTTTTTTCCACATTTGTGATGATATTTTGGTGCTTTCTGGTACTCCTATTAAATACAAGAAGTAATTTTCTACATGTAATTTTTTTATATTCCATTATAGCTCAATAGAAGTTTTAGTACATTTTTTAGCTCTTTGTTATATCATGTCCTGAAAAAAATGGAAATAGGTTCAGAAACAGTCATAGCTATAGTACCTGTCAGGATTATTTCATGGCTTTTTTTTAGGACTGGATTCAAATTTCTATCATTTTATTATCCAGAAAATTGGAAATGAAAGTGATATATGCACAGAATAGACAAATGATTTTTAACCTGGATAAAAAACACCTGTTCATCAAATAAACAGCATCTCTCTTTACCTCCCTCTTGATCTGACACTTTTTCATACACCTATGTCTTGGGTCAGCCAACAGCAGCCTGCCTACAATTATGACCTGGAAAACTGGGAAACTGGTTCACGTGGGTCTCAGGATTTCATCTCTAATCCCTAATTAAAAAAAATCCCAGAAAAAAAAAAAAATCTTGCTTTTTCCCAGAACTTATATTACACTTTCATTTTACAGACAGTTAATGAAATTGTTAGAGGTATTTTAAAAACACTTCTGATGCCTTCCCATATGGTGATTACATCCCATGGCAGAATTGCCTTGTGTGGGCCCACTTCTATAAGGGAGTCAACTGGTTTCTATGTCTTGGGGGGTCTTTTGTATCCCAATTTAACTGTGATACACACAACAGAAGATGACACTACATCAGTTCTCCAAGAAGCCTAAAATGTTAGTTATTACTTCATTTCAATGGCTACAAGATGGTTAATACGATCTGTTATTTTTATTCCCCAGTACTCCTGCAAAACTGTGATACAAGAATTATACAGAAAGAAATTCCATAAAAATATAAATCTTTGGGCTTATTGTAGTAGCCTTTAAAATGACACTGCACATGCATGAACTATGACCAGAATGCTAAAAGAATATAATAGAATCAGCTTCTGTGTTCCTAGTGTGTGCATATATGCAGATCATATATATAACATATATTACAAGTAACAAAATGCGATGCTACTATTGCTAATGTAGATGTGTGTAAGCCATATAATTTATAATCTTCATCCAGAAATTTTTCAGAAATGCATTATTGTACGAGCACAGTATTTTACTGTGCTCTTTCAAATTTATGCAAAAGAAAGCAGTCATATAGTAACACAGTCAAATATTACTGAAATTAATTTGAAGCCAATGTTTTTATTACAATTTATTTGAAATATATGAATGATTTTAAGGAGATCTTAAAATATAACATGAAAATCTTGGACTTGTTTTTTTATATAAATTATATGCCATCCTGTTAAATGATCATAAACATTTAACGAATATTCACTCTTATAGAATGAAAGTCTCAAGTACAAAGCAAGAAAGGTAGCATATTTATTTTGGACCACTATATCCCTGTTAGGAATATATTTTTTATTGGTTTACTAGATGAAGAAACAGTATACTCAATGCAGTGTAATTTGGTAACTATTGCGGTTTTTTGGTTATTTGTTTGGGGTTTTTTGTTTGTTCGGTTTTTTAAGGATTTATGGCAGGTGCACTCTGGCAACATTTGTAAAGCTCGCTGCTAAAATATGTCTGGGGCAAGAATCAGGTATCAGCATGTCCCTGGTTACAGGAGATGAAGGATTTGAAAAAACAGCAAGAAAGCAGCAGCAGCAGCCAGCTATTTATTTGCTCATCTTTTTGGATGTAGTCTTAAAGATTTACCATTTCATGAAGACTGAAGTTGAAACAGAAACAGAACAATGATGTTTGGGGGGTAGGTGTTTGTGGTTTTGTTTGTTTTAAATCTCAGCACTCTTCACTTATCAAAGTCTTCTCTAGAAGTATTTACTTACCTAGATTTTATATAGGGAAAAGAAAAATTCTGTGTCTAAGCACACTTTTTATCACTTTAAATAAAACAAAAAATCACTCCAACATCAATTAAGTCACACATTTCCCTCTTCTCTACCAGGTGCACATCAACAACTAGTCAATAAGATATAACAGAAGTCAAATATCTTCCTATCCCCTGTACAACTCACCAGGCACAGTCCAACAAGCTTAATTCCTCACATGCTACATGAATATGCACACATGCCCCCTTCTGAGCTCAGCACACCTGCCCAAACACCAGTGCCTTTGAGCTCTATAAACTCCAGATAAGGAGTGAACTGCAATGGCAGGGGTTCCTTTTAAAGTATTTTCAAAACATGCTTGGAAGCAGTTGTGCATCTGAAACCAGCATAAAGTTCAACGAAGACTAGTGAACCAAAAGCAGCGAATACACTTGATAGTGCCAAGAGATGCATCAAAAATTAACTACAGGCCAACATGAGAAATGAAGAAGATGTAACAACCACTTAAATGAGATGGCATTAAATAACTTTTGCTTCCATGATCACAGGCCACCTAAATTCCATAATGATCTGTGAGGACTGAGTAAGTGGAGAACAAGCTCTATGTCTCTCTCAAATGACAAAAGATGAAATTAGTCTTCAGGACAATCTGCTGCGATTGTAAAAGCTTTTAAGAGCAGATGATGAGAATAGGCCCTTTCTCCCAGCAGAAGCAGTCTATGCAGATGCAGAAGCAACATGGTAACATTTAAAGAAGAGGGAGCTAGGATACACAAAGTGCAAAGCAAGTACTGCAAAGATTACCTTAATCAACACAAAAGACCAGATTGCAGCAAAGAAAGACTCTATGCACCACATCCTTTATAAAATACATTTCTCTCCCATTTTTCTTCTGCCACAGAGACTGCTCGCAGCAAGTTCCACCACCTTTTCAGAATGTGACAGAGCTACCACTGCTTCCATTTGTTCCGCTTAAAATTCTCAACAACAACTCACTATTGTCCAATTTGTCAAAAAGATCTTTTATATTAAATATATCACCAGAAGTCAGGTGCAAGAGCTGGCCAATCATTCATCTGCAGGTTCTGACTGATATACTGTGTCACAGTACCTGTGTGCCCTAACAGTGTAAAAATCCACAGAAGTGTCTGTTTGTTCCTTCAACATAACCAATTAACAGGTCGGACTGTCAGGTCACCACCAATGTGCTGGATTATAAATCTACTCCTAAATCACCCAAACCTTAGTGATTAAAAGGGGTCTCACACATTCTCATTTAACAGCACTGGACAAATACAGGATCTTAACTCTTTTATTTATCGAAAGCTTATTCCTAGTGAATTCTAGTGAAGGTCTTAATCTGAAATCTCTTAAGAAATAATTGGCCACCAGACAAATCTTCTAAATCCCTTACTGGAAAAAAAGTTGATGGCCAGACTTGCCCCCCCAGAATTATCAGTAGCATACTTCTCACTCCAAATCTAGGAGAAAAACAACGCATTACTACATCACTATGTATCTAGTTAAACATATCTACACATTCTCCTTTAAGTGCTAGAAAACTGCAGTATTATTAGGGTTGTGCTACTTTTGCTGGATCAAATCCTAGCATCCCATCAGTGGTGACAAAAAACCCCAGGAGTAGTTTTATTGCTTATTAGTTAGAAAAAGAGGATATGAAAATATTGATAGGAAATAGTTTCAGAGACAAGTTAATTGCTGTTATTTTTAGTGAATCATGTAAAGCATCAACACAGAAGAAGCCATTTGGCAGAAGTATTAGCATCTGAATAATTCTCTTAGAGAAGAGTACTAATGCTTCTCCAAATTTTCTATTGCTTTAATATTACATCATTGATGAAATACAGTAGAAATAGTAGGAAAGCAAATTGCTTCGCAAAAAAAAACCATGCCAAAAACCTCTTTGAAAAACAGATTCATCATTCATTTTAACAGATCATTAAGAAAATAGTTCTTTTATTTGCTTGGTTTTTCATCCATCAGGAAAAATGAGGTATTTTAATGCCTTTCATTGGTTGTACTGACAGTTAAAAACTGTATAAAAATTATAATGTTGGACCTAATTTAGCTTTCTACAGGTCTAATTTTCAGAAGTGCTTAGTGAACAAATACTACTTATTGAAAACTCAGGCTACTGATTTAGGACATATCTTTCTATGTTGCTCTTTTTTTTTTTTTCTTTTTTTTTTTCCCCAGCCTGACAGTTTAAGTTAAATGGTCTAGTAAGAAATCGGTTTTCACTGGGCCAAAATATAACCACTGGGTTTAGGTACTTAGATTTTCTAGAACTTATGGAAAGCTTGTCACTTTTGCAGGAATAAAATGTATGCATAAATATTACGGTACTAGACAGGATTTCAATACGCATATAATCAGAAGTTTGCACAAGTGCATGACTTGACTTCACTTCAAATCTTGTTTCTATTAGCACACACCTAATAACACCCAGAGCCTCAAAATGCTCAGTAATTTACACTGTAAATTGCATCATTTCAATGATTTACATAAATGCTGAAGATTTGGGAAGTTTGCATAAATGTTTAATGGAAGGGGTTTGTGCCACTGCAGTTCTTGAGCAGTTCTTGAGATAAGAAACAAATACTTCTTTAAAAATTCTTTTTTTTTTTTTTTCTGATTACAATACAGAGAAGTAACTGCTTGTCTTACCAAAGCAACATCAAACAACTCCTACTGACTCAAAATCCTGAATCCTCTCAAATAAGAACTGATAAGGTAGGTCATACCTTTTCTAAGACTGCCTCAAAAGACCATTTCTTCCTGTGTCTACACCTTGTTTAAGAGCTTTTACCAGGAAGTTACATCTTACAGCACGAAGTTACTACTAATATTTAAACCTTTATTAATTAATAATGAACAATAAAGCACATAATAGAATTCCTTTTCAGGATATATAAAATTTATATCCTGAATCAGTTTATCTTCAATTAGCAATTCAGAAAAGTAAGAACAATGAGGATCTAAGTTCAACTTCCTAGAACATTACCAAAGATTTCAGCATGTTTTTAAAGCAGTTTTACACTGCATGATAAATCAATCAAATGTTGTAGCAGATGTCTAATGTATTCTTTTCACATAAGCCAAATAGAAGTGGGTAGCATCTGTGTCAGATGCAAGCACAACTGCTTGCCAGCTACGTTGGCCACAAGATGATGGATGTTGATTGACAGTAGCTATCAAAGGTTGAACAAAAGGTTTGAGAGAAATCAAAGGTGGTTATTTTATGGATAAGATATATTTTTTCCTCCAAAGAATTAATTCTTCTTTCTTCTGATTGCTATAAAAGCTACTGTTTTTCTGGATAACTGTTTTAGCTTTGTAACTTAAAAACATGTATATAAAAGATGCTCAGCTCATAAAAAAAATCACATGCTAACCCTATTGATTTTTAAACAAAACGTGCTAGATTAGACCTGTACTACTGATTTATGAGACTTGTATTTTGCTAATCAGAGATCAATCTTATTAAAGTTTATAGTAGTTTCAAGGGAAAGAACATTCATATTGCTTTGATAAGAAAAATAACTGTTAATACATTGAGAGCAGAAGGATGTAATATTAGTTATATTGTATAGATGTACTTTATACTGCTCTTGCACATCTCTTCATAAACATAAAACATGAGCAGAAGTGAATTCCAGAACAAAGCAAGGCTCCTTTCCCCTCCCAAACTTTACCACTATCATTGCTTTTCATTATCACTGAAGTTTGATTCCTGAGACTACACCATCTGATCCGTTCCTGACTCTCCCCATACGACTGGGTTTTGACTCAGTTTTTATGCTTCTTCCCAACAAAATTTCTCAGGTAAAATTCTCAAAAATAATCTTGTTTGCTCCTATGATTTAAATTTCCTTCTCTCTTGTATACATTAATAACCATGTGAAAACATGAAAGGATACGATCTCCAGAATCATGCTCAATTCCTGCCCTCACAGCTTTCAGCAACCTTTCTCTTTCAGTAATTCTCCTGACCTCCCCTTTTCCACTTCATCAGCAGGAACCAGTTCTTTCAAGGCAAACACAGTAGTCTGCCTGCTCACTAATCTGCCTTCTCTTTCACATCGCTGCTGCATAGCCTTTGTCCTACCAGTAAGCCTGGCAGGAACAAATCATTTATCAGCTTTTTCACACATCTCTGCACTTGCTTCCAAACCACCCTTTTTGACCTGGGACTTCCTCCAGCTACCATGAAATGCAATAGGAAGATTCTGCAAAGCATTGCATCTCCAATACAAAGTTTTTTCTTAATACTGACCAGTCTTACGGTGCTCAGGATAGCAAACCTGCGCTGAGAAGAATCAAGATGCAAGTGGGAATCTGAGAACAGATAGCAGTTCAAACAAAAGCCACCTAACGTTTCACATTATAGAAAGTTTTTATATTTTATTTTATATATTAGGATTTTTAAAACTGTATGTTTCCAACAAAGCTTTGAACTTCAGCTTAGAAGTAATTTTGAGGTCACTGAAAAAATGTACTTTTCTGATCCCATGAAATGCCATTTAGATTTGGCAGTTATAAGCTACAGAGTCATGATATCTCATCTGTGATTTCCATTATAAAACTTTATTTTGGCAAGAAGTCAAAACCCCAGAGCTTTCCAAAGCCCTGCTTATATAGGCCACTCCAGTATTTTACACAGAGCTCATGCCCAAAGATGCCATTGTCAGCAAGGAGCTCCTGGGAGCAGAGCCTCAGGTTAAAACCAGGCCAAAAATGAGGCCACAGGACATGAAAGATTGTGAAATAGAAAGTTTGACCATTAACTCTTTGTTTATTCAATTATTCTGATTGCTTCCATTAGAACTTCACTTGTCCAAATTCTGCCAACTAGGGCCCTTCTTCCAGATTCTCCTAGAATCTACCTCTCTGGGAATCACAACCGCATTTCTATCTTACAAGCCTAGATGTTTGGGGTTTCTTTTCTTCAGCTTTCTGACTTGGAAGAATGCATTAGTCTCAAAACACTTTTTATAGCTGAACATTTCTTTGTCATTTGAGAGTAATTTAACTCTCATTTAACTGCATTCTTCTTTCTATAATATGATTTGGTTTGGTACAGTACGCAGAAAATGTTTTCATTTCATGGAATCAATTGCAGTGAAAGAAAAGGAACACAGAAGACAGGCTATAGAAAATAATTTAAGGCTATTCTAGCCAATATTATATTACTGTTAGTTGTTTAATAAACTAAATTTGCACTGTTGAATTGCATTGGCAACATTAATGCTCAACAACCATCAACATACTGGTATATCATTTTTGTTTCCCAGTTAGTTCATTGCAATCCAGCTCACAACAGAGCTATACAAGTTATGGAAAAATGTGTTAAAAGACACCATCAGAATATTCTGTTCACCAGGTATGTTATAGTATCATACAACACACATTTGAAGCCAAATCCTTTTTCCACCCAGGCAAAGTTTCCAGTAAACTTACCACAGGTGACCAGTGAGGATCAGTGCTCAGCTTTCTATACTCTAACTGAAGGTGTTTTGAAAGGGCTTGATTTCCAAAAGTAAGTACATATACTCCTTAAAGTAAGGACAACATTTCTTAAAAATCAGTGTTCATCAAGATATCTTAAACTGGAATATCTTTTAGTCATTAAAAACATCTGAAAATTTAGACTACATTTTAAGGTGAATCAAAAAGCCAGTTTTCCCTTGCAACATTATCCACACCTAAGCATGGCAAAGAAAGCCAACAGGATGCTGGGGCATGTCAAGGGCATCACCAGCAGAGACAAAGAAGCCATTATCCCTCCCTATTCAGCACTTGTCAGGCTTCAGCTGGAATACTGTGCACACTTTTGGTCCTTGCTATACCCTCTGGAGAGGGTCCAGAGACGGGCCACAAGGATAATAAAAGGATTGAGAGGCTGCCACATGAGGAGGATGAGAGAACTGAGAAAAGCTGGCTGAAGAACCTGAGAAAAGAAGGCTTAGGGGATACCTTGTCACCATGTTCCAGTATTTAAAGAGTGGCTACAAAGAACATGAAGATTTCCTTTACAAGGAGTCACATGGAAAAGACAAGGGGTAATGGGTACACGCTACTCCTGGGGAGATTCTGACCGGATGGAACATTTTTCACAATGAGAACAGTCAGCCACTGAGTGTCCCCAGGGAAGTGGTGGATTCCCTAACAATGGACACTTAATATTTGGCTGGACAGGGTACCGGGTCATTTTGTCTAGGCCTGTGCTTTTGCCAAGAAAGCTTGGAGCAGATGACCCTTGAGATCCCCTCCAACATGCTATTCTACGATTCATGTATTGAAATGGTACTAGCTGAAGAGCATTTTGTTTATTCTCTTGGTTTTAGCAGTTGCTTGCTTTTATTTTGGAAGTATCAAGCTTAATTATGCTTTTGAACTGATTAAGAAATTAGAGTGGGCAGTTTATCAGATGTTCAGCTACAGTGTTTTCACCTAAGCATACAGCCTACAGTTACAGCTTCATGGTTATACGTCTGTTACACATACATAAATATACAGACTCCCATTCTTATTGTGAAGACCAAACCTAAGTCTACTACAGTCATAAATAAGAATTTCTATAAGTTTTCTATTCCTTTTCCTAGTGGCAGAAGAGTTACGTCCCAAAAAGGTTTAGATTTGCAGCACAATCTGAATTCCACATCAACAGCTTTTCTTTCCCAGATACTGCCTCTAAGCCGTTATACTAAAAAACAGATATGCAGTGAAACTGCTGCTCCTTCCCCGATATTTTGACTTTCAAAGAATAAGTAAACAAATACTTTTATTTATCTTTCTCTGCATTAAGCAAAACATCATTTGCAAGAAATGCAAGAAAGAAAACTGTAACCAGTGCAAAGTAAAAGGAACAAATGTTTATTTATCTCAGTCTGAATTTAAAAACAAACCCACAAAGAAATCACAGAGCAGTGACTTCAAGGATTCATTTGAGGAGGGATTTTTCTCTGGGTCATACAACAAGGACAGAAGCACTAAGCTAGAGAAAGTCATGGACATGTTTCACTTGATATTTGAGTAATCTGATACAATAGTGTGTGTAAGGGCAATGATTATAATATTGGTGCTGTTGAGCTGCTTGAGTGGGTAATGGACTGGCTTGGTTATTAAAGACAAGTGCTTATAAAAGAATTCACTTCAGAGCAGAGGAAAAATACCAACAGTGTGCTATAAAGATCAATACCAGACCACTTTTGTTTGATTTATTTAATCAGTGACCCCAGAGAAACAACATGCAGGGAAAAAGAAAATCTGCTGATTGTAGCAAAGAGGGGTCGGGCAGAGTGGCACGGGGAGGGTGGGCTGCTGGCTCCGTGGAAGGTGAGCCGAGCAGGCAGCTCGGAGAAGCAGAGAAAGCTCAGCACAAACTGCTGAGACAAAACAGGTTAGGGTAAGGGAATGAACAGGCGCAAATCCTGGGGATCCAAACCAAGAAATAGACTATTTATATAACACTGATTTCAGTCATATGGGAGAGAGATTAAACTAATCCTTCCATTCTGCAGTTTCATGACTATTGTAGCTTCTTACTGTAGTTTTGATTGTATCAAACAAAATGACCAAAGAGATGGAGTAGACTGACAAGGTCCACATGCCCCAAGGAGGGGGAAATGAGAACAAACAAAAGCTAAAATTTTTGATAGACAGTAATTCCACTTGATTGTAATGATGCTAAACACTTACATCCTTTTGAAACAAAACAAAACATTGTTCTATCCAACACTCCATCCCTAGACAATGTCGATTTTATCTGCACAGAACATTTATGTGCACAGTTTTGTGGCAAAGTGCACAATGTAATAACCTCACTGTTCCAACGGACGATGGATGTAAGGACTTATCGTTTGCTACATTCAAGTTATGCCAACTCAAGTCTAGTTAGAACACTGTATTATAACAAATTTATTAACCTTAGATTTGAATTCAAATGAACCATTTTAATTACGTAGTTTGATTTTTGTGGTTTGTTCTATATCCTTCTAGTCTTAAGACTTGAGAAAACCTCCTACGCTTCATGAATCATTAAAAAATTTGCATGACAAGAAACAGAAAAAAGGAATATAGCCACCTTAATTGCAAACCAAATGACTCATGGAAAATTTACTCTGAACCAGCGTTTCAAATGAAAGTACAGGATAAGTTTGTATTACAAAGTACACGCTTCTGTTGCACTCAGAAAGTATGCACTAAGACTTGTAGGCCATGTGGTGCTACAGTTGGGAACTGCAGATTTGTTAAATCTATTCTTATGCAAACAAGGGATTCTTAGATTCACCAATATCTTAAAAATTCTATTCTAAACCCTTCTAAAATCTATTCTAAAATCTTCCTTGCCAAAGTCCTGACAAAGTGCCTGTGGGCCTCCTCTTGCTACTCCAAGATCTTTTTCTGCCTTACACAGATAAGACTTCCTTCTGTGGGACTCCTTTTTCAGTAGGACCTGGCTACTTGCTCTCTGCCCCCAAAGATCACTGCTATCATCAAGCCTGTTGACGCTTGCCAACTTGTGTATCTTGTCACTGATGTGGATGACATATTATGCAATTATACTTCCTATTACATTAGTCCAAGTGCATAATAAAATGAAGTCTGGTTAATTTTTGTTTCTAGATTTGCTTTATATCCAACTCAGGGAAGATATTATGTGTGATTCATAAACAAAATTGCAATTTAGGCATGAGCTAGCATATTTGTAGAATTATACTGCATAACAAATTAGATACTAAATTCAAGTTTGGACATGGCAATTTCCCTTGTGATGACAGTATGTGGTGGTAAACATTAATCCTTAATCAGGCTATACAAATATACTGTGATCATTAAAAATTAATTAGATACTTTCTGTCATAGAAAGAAAGAAAAATTTCCTAATCTTAAAGCATGTTAGAGTATTAGAAGACAGACCATCTGAGAAACATTTCCAACAGAAAAATGCTTGCTTTTTTAAACTCAGAAGTGACGGCATTGTTTTCTTTGGGAAAAAAAAAAAACACAAACAACAAAACAAACCAACAACCATCTCATCCTTAAAGCCTCTGCCAAAAATTACATTTTTCTTTCTTATTTCTCAGGTCATAAGAAATCAGCTCCTCTTAATCTCTTTGTCAAACAAGAAATCTCCTTTCCTACCAGGTTTTTGGGAATGAAATCTTGAAATTTAAGCATAGATACTAGTGTATGTCATATCTTATTTAGATATATTTTAATGGATTGATTTTATATGTATTTAATGGATTTAATTCAATTAACAGTATTCCATTTGACTTCTATTAAAGGAAGGAAGTACTGATAAAATGGAAGCTGAATAGTACAAGACATGGATCGCAAACACAAACAGTATTGGAGATGCACATTAATTCATATAAAACAATCTTTTTTTTTTTTTTAGTCAGTTCTGGAGAATTCAGTTCTTCATATAGATACCTGTATTTTCTTTAGAGGAAAAAATACTTCTACAAGGACAAGAATATTCGTTATTTGCTTATGGCTTACTATGATTGATTTCTTGTTCCTCATCTATTAGAAGCTCAAGTTATTATCATGTAGAAAATGAAAATAATTTCCTCTAGGTTACAAATCAAGCAAAAGCAATAGTGAACAAAAAAATAATTCAGAAAGTGATTCATGTACTCCTATACGTGGTGAGTGTTCTATTTGCTGAAATACATGAAATATTTGGCAAATACTTGATAAAACTGTACCCAACTGGGAATCAATCTGTGAGTAATACACTTCAGGGAGAAGACCAGGAACATCATCCAAAGCTGACTAGTCAGAGAGGCTTTTTTTTTTTTTAATGCCAACCTCAATGGGCTTTAGATTAAGCCCTTAAAACTGTATGATAAAACTAGCATGCTGTGCTCAAAGGTGAACCTTAAAATGAAATGTATGCTACGCCAAGAACAACCCGGGAGCTTCAATTGGAGGTTTAATACGTTACAGATGAAAGAAATAAAGATTTAAAAGGGTAGTCTGCAGAAGTAATTACTAAAACATAATCTTCTAAAATTCAAGTACATTCTGATGATCAACAATAACTACAATCAAGAAGATACATACAACTCAGAATGTCTAATTAATGTCTATGCAAATATTAGGCATTGTCAATAAAAGCACCAACTATACTCAGTCAAATTCTGTAATAATCTCTGAAGACCTTCTGAAGTCCTGAGGACAGAAGATAGACAAACCCAAGTGATCTGAATGAAAAACTGAGCTCAGAAGTTACACATTCAATGTGATGGTACATGAAGTATCTATTCTTGTCGTCCTTATTTTTTCTGTTCAATGAATATGGATTAGCAATTAACCACTGCTATACTGGAAGTTAAGATGTATTACAGGAATAAATTCAATGTGGATTATATGATGTGAACTTCTTATTGATCAACCTGCAGAAAATGACCTCAAAACTACTGCCAGCCTTATGTGATTGGAATGACTTGTTTCATTGTTGTTGTATCCAATTGTGTTAGATGTATCATTATAGATGTGCTAGTGCTGCTAGGAAGCAATTAGGATTAAAATGATTCCAGTAATTCCACACATCCCCTCCCCAACAGGCATTCAATATTCTTCTATTCGTCTGCATAGAGTACCTGATAAAGGAAAGTTGCTGCATCTTACACAACTCACAACTTTCAGCACGAAAATCATCATGCAATTGCAAATAAAATATAGCTACAGCTGCATATATTGCAGTTTACATAACTTCAAAATGAGAAATCCATATTTCAGTTAGATGTGAATGTTCTAGGGAAAAATTACACAACCGAAAAAACTTTTCTTTGTTGTGGAAAAATCATGAGACTCTATGTAACATAATAACATTAGGAAAAGTGTAAACCTCTGATTCCATAGCTCTGAGTGGTATTGAGCAAAGCTGTACAATAAAATACTGTCAAATAAATTAAACCACAACCAATCACAAGAAAGGAATTACAAAAAAATTATACCTGGCTTTAAACTCTAGCACACTGGACAACTAAAAGATATTTAAATAGCACACTATGCCATATCTATCATGAGTAAATACCAGGGAAGGAAAAATAAAATTGTTGAAATAGTTTCTTGTCACTGAGAAAGCAGATACTAAGGCCCTTACTTCAAGGGCTCTTGCCCTTGAGCAGAACAGGATAATTACAAAATCATATTACAAACATCCAAGCAACATAAATAAAAAAAGTTGCAGTCACAATCTAAAAAAGGTAGGGAATTATGTACAAAACCAAAAATAATCAATTAATTCACCTTTTAGATACTGGGCACTCTTAAAGAACTAATTCGTAACCAAGATCTGTGACAAAACACAAGACTACAAGCCTCAGAACAAATTTTTGACAAAATAATCAAAAATTTATAAATAAAGTTACCCACTTCAGAATGAAGCTTAAGTGTCAACAATCCTTTGATCCTATTGAAGGTACACTACAGTAAATATTACTACTCTGATATTTAGGAAAAACCTCTCTGTTGCAATTTTAGCCTCATTTTCAAGAGCACCAATGGAGCAAGCACAGTAAAGATGGTAACAATAGTAGGACTGATTCAAAAGAAATATTGATATGGACAACAAAGAACTTTATTAAAAGTAATATGCCACAGAGAAAAGGTAGAGTCAGTGCACCGACAATTCACATGCCTCCCAGTTAACAAGGAAAGGACACAAATATCTGTAGCTTTAGTCACAGGTGCAAAGAGTGGCCTGAGTTCAAGTATGAGGAAACAACTGCTATCTGAGTGAAAGCACACAGCAGTTGCCAGAGTAAGCCAGCAAGCACACAGCCAAACCAAAGACCTGGCAGTCCAAATGACTAAAGGCATGACTAAATTATACTGCACTACCAACTGGTTGCCACCTTTTGACACTGTGTGTGGCAAGATTGTGCAAACAAACCACCATGATATTATAAACTTATGTCAAAGGTTTCTACAGCATCACAGATATACTGAGAGAAGAACAAAAGACAAAATAATTTGGGTTCCAGGAACTGCCATCGATTCATGTATCTGAAGACAAGAGACAGCAAAGGAGTCTAAAGAGAAAGCCCCACTGTAAGATGAAGTGATTACACCAGAAGGACAAATTCTGCTCTGTGATTTTTTTTTCACTATTGCTCCTAATCTCAGCAGGTGTCGGACTTGGAATACTCCACTTAACACAATTTGTCTGTACCTTGTAAAACTTTTAACAGCAGCATTTGTTTCAATGGGTTTCCATTTTGAAGTACAGATTTCTGGAATGCCCCCTCAGCAGCATTTCAGTTTATCTGCTAACCAATTAATGTCCCTTTAGTGGACGAAGGAGTTTTTTCATCAGGTCACTGCACTGTATCTTTAAATACTTGGCTGCACAAACATAAACACTGTTATTTACATTTATAGAGCAGTATTGAATCTGTGAATATATGGCTAAGTAAATGTCAGTCACTGATCAATACTAGTCCATCAGCTATAGTAGTCCCTTCAAGAAATATGGTTTTAAAATGTCATTATAAATAAGATAGGAACTGTTGTGATGATGAACAAGTCAGCCAAGAAACTCTTGACCACAACTGTCTACTGTACAAGAATTGAATTCAGACAATTTGTCACCAAAAAGGCTCAACTTCTAAGGCACTATAGATCAAAAAGCACCTAGAATTCCAGAACTGCTTGAAGTTTATTCTAAATTATACAAGTATTGTAAATTAAACAGCTGGACACTGTTTCAGCCTGCTCTGAGCTGATTATGTAAAATGGCACTTGAGCATTCTCAGGCATGTCACAAAGGTGAGGTGCTCGGAGTCAGGTAATGCTGATTTGAAACAATGAAATAATCTTGACTGCTTACAGGCCTGCCTTTTGTCAAAGGAGGGTCATGGTAGTTCTCTCTAAATTAAACCTGAAACAATCCTTCATTATTTCACACAGTGACATTTTGTGAAATAACAAAAAGAAAAAAAGTAAAGACACACCACAGCCTAAGTTACAATCATACCAGACAAGATCTATTTTTAATGAAGTATATTTATCAGTGCAACAAAGCTCAGATCTTCCTAACCACATTTAACTCTCTTCATTCATAAAAATATTTTAACTGCAATATTTGTTAAAATTTAGGATAAAAATAAATGCTGAAATGCTGTAATATTTGTAGATACAGAATATGAATTTTTCACTTAGGTCTAGCAACAGGGTTCATACGAAACACGTAAATAAATACACTGAAGGGCAAAATCATCCCAGTTCAGGAGACTGGAGAGAATACTGTAGGAATTGTTTAAAACTAAGCATCTCACTGAATTAGTCAGCCATCAGCTGATTTTGTTTTTTTTTAAACTACATGCAATCCACAGGATACCACCTCCAAGGTAAGTCATTCTTCAAAAAAAAAAAGG